>JANHGC010002486.1:65616-79626 GCA_027560395.1 Boaedon fuliginosus | reverse complement strand
ACCCAGTTTGGATCGTGAAACATTATCCTGGGACACATATGTTCATCTTCATTCTTAACAATAAATGACCATGTTGAAAAAAAAAAAAAACAACCCTGGACCCACACAAGCCAAAAGGGGGGTTTAAACACCTTCACCAAGGTCCTAGGCAAAGCAACCCCATAAAATAGCCCATAAAATAAAACAGAATATATTTCATAACTAGTTGCAGTGACCCCACCTTTCTATCTAAATGCAAGTTGCCAGAACAGCTACTTTAAGCTGCACTTGCTTCTTCTTTGGTTTGTAACCAGCTTTGATGAAGGGGATAACAAATATTCAGGACAATGGTATAGGAGAGAGACTTCCTGCCTGTGAGTTTCTGAATTCCTCTTCACCACTTGATTTTCCCTGCCTTCAGTTTGATCCACCCATTAATCCTTAGGATGTCTGAAAGTACAGTAGAATTCCTTCACTCCACTCTGTCTCCCACTTGCCAGCACCCCGCAGACAACTGGTTGGCTACAGTGAGAAACAAAACACTAGACTAGGATGACTTAATCTGATCCAGAAGGGTGGCTGTCATATCAATATGTACTTAACAGGCTTATCTGGGACTGTTGTGATAATAATCAGTCCCAGAGTGCCCAGGCAGAACTATCTTGATTTATACGCAGATATGAATCAAAGCAGCATTAAATGATGTGTTTCAACAAATGCATCACTTGATAACAACTCAGACAGACCTTGTTCATAACTTTGAGGTGAAAATCAAAGAACGACTGACAAAAGGGATGAGGGACTATTTCCAAATCAGCTCTAAGCAGTTTGAGAGCAAGAAAGAATTCCTTGAATTACAGTTGTTAAAAAAAGAAAGATAAATGCGAGATTGACCTTCCAGTTTCTCTAAATGCGGACCCTCTTGGGATTAACATTTCATTATAATGGGCTAGCTTCCAAAGAATGTGATCCTATGCTATGCTTCCTACTTTGAAATCTGAGTCCTGATGGAAACAGGCACATAGCATTGTCATTCAATCTCATTTTTACTGCTTCATCCTTTAAAGTTCTAAAATGGCTCTAACGAATCTGTGTGACTAGCAGTATTAATTCATTCCCTGTAACTTTATTCCACATTATTCAGAATATGCTTTTCAGTGCTGAATTCTTGAAGACAAGGAAACACTACCTTATGTTAAACAGTTGGGTTCCTTTCTACATAACAAAAACAACCAGAATGTGCCATTCTTAATGTAGTCACACTAATAATAGTTAACATGTGAAGCTTTTCATGGTGTGGAAGTCAGTTTCTATAATTCAGTATATACTTAAAAATACAGGAACAATTGATTGAAGGATTATTCAGGCTGTGCAATTTACAAAAATTAATTTACTAGATTGAAATATTATATCCCATGGAAAACAGTATGCACAGGTGATTTGCATACCACTGGATGCCATATGTTTTGATGCATTATCCACTAAAATTGTCTTTTCCTATTGGGTCCATGGAGGGTTAAGGGTCAAAATAGGCAAGTCCTGGCAGTATTATTTAAATCCATCTTTTTGCACTTGTATTAATGTTGGATGCATGTACAAAAGAGATGTGGGTTAGATTGCACTTGCCCAGCTGCCAACTTATCCATTGTTGCTGGGGTGGGGGGCCTTCAGTTATCTAAGACTACAACAATATAATATAACTTCCCCCTTCAGATAAGGGTAGTGAATTAGGGTAAATCTTTAGAGTCGTAAAGTATCTTTCAAGTGTCTTTAGATATAATGATCTGGAATAGTGAAGTACAGAATTTGGATCTGAAGTAGACAAAGGTGCTTCAGAGCTTGCAAAGTACCTCTGTTTGCATATGTGTGGCACAGCAAAATACATTCTGAGATAAGGAAGAAGCAATCCTATGTATTTTCCTAAGCCAAATGGTTAACAGGAAAAGCTCTAGTCTTTTAAGAAGCACCCAATAGGTGCAATAAGATGTCCATTCCATATCCAAAGTATCTTTGTCCATTTTGGATCTGAATACCACACACCTCCACCCTAGTACAAAAACACTTCAGGAAAGCAGTACACAGCCTGATAACCCAGGGATATATGCATCTTTTAGAAACCACCCTGCCCCAAGTTAATGTCTTATTATTTTAATGAATTTAGAAAACAAAGCAATAAAATATATGGGAAAGAGTTTAATCTTAATTGATTCCAATTTCATAGTGTCCTATCCCTCTGTAGTACACCACTGACAAACCAAGTCCTCTATCTGGATAAGGTTGCATACCAATGTTTTAGGGAATGAAGTGAGGAAATGACATAAAACTTAGCCAATAAAATTGGCACTATACATAAATAGTTTTCTGATGCTAGGACCAAATTTTGGGCAAATCACATTGGACATTTATTTATTTGCAAATATCTGCAGAAGGTTAAGCATTTCCAAGTGAAACAGTATTTTTATGTGAACTTTGCAACAGGATTTTCCAACTAAGCATAAGGTGAGCATGGATCGAAGGGATATAATCTGAAAATATTCTCAGTATTTTATCAACCATTTTAATCATGCTGAATTTTAACGCTGTGACACTCTTATTTAAAAAGTTCCAAAATGCCCACCTAGGGTTTTTTTAATTTGATTTCCATATATAAAAACAATCTTGATAGTAGCCATTTGCTTTTTTCATTGCAACTAAAGAGTCCATATTGAAGCAAAGAATAACAATAATTGCAGTCCAGCATGAATGGACAAGAGTGCAATATAGGTCTACAATCAGTTATATATATGAGTATTTTAAGGCAGAATCTGCATTTTACATTGTTAGATGAATATCTCGATCACTTTGTTTAATATATTTTATAATACAGTAAATGTTTAATTTAATTTATAGAACCTTTAATCTATAATTATATCATAAATATTATTACAAATAAAATTAGCATACTCTAAGAATATTGTAAGTATTACTGAATGAATATTTTGATGGTTCTTCTGTGACTAAAAACCTATCTAAATAACTATTAAGGCCTAAATAATATGAGTAACATATTACCACATGGGGACTATGCTATCCATGACTACATTCACATAACTTCTTGCTTGACTGGCCCTGAATTAGTTTTCAGTTTTGGACCTTCTTAACCTGTTGCCTGTTATAATATAAATGTAAGATTTGTAGGCTCTGAATCATCTTCTAAAATATTTGTAGCTCTGCAAAAGGAGATACATTTTTTGTATTCCCAGTCTATGCACAGATTTGATCCCTGCTTTAGTAAACTTTGTAAACCAAAGCCAATCTTGAGCTTGGCATTAGTAGTTCTCATCCTAGCTTTGAAAAATGCAGCTAAAAGTTGGTTAATTATAAACTGTAAATTAACAGATTAGTCCATTCACTGCAAGACTCCAGACTGAAAGAAATGAGATGCACACTGACCATAATCTGTATTTTCCGGCTCCCAACAATTAGATGGCCAAAAATAGGGTGTCTGCAAAACAAAACAAAGGAAAAAATGGACAAAGCAACACATTGTACATATTCAGAATGTCAATTTTTGAGTCAATGTGAGATGGGCAGCTATAAAATTTGATAAAATTAACTATTCTTGGCAATTATTGATTAAATAAATTTGCATATTTGAATAGCTGTGTTGATAATTAATTCCATTCAATTTAAATACCCAACAACATTTTATGTGAAAATGCTAAGCCTATGAGTTCTTGATATTATTCTTGTTGTATTAACCGTGTTGTGTTGAGAGTTGAGATGCTGCAGATGGGGCATTAAATGCAAAACCCCCACTTCTATTAGCACTCCCCAATCTGAAATTGTGTAAATAACCCAATATTAAGCTGAAATCAGTTTCTTCTATAAACAGGAATTCTTGATCTTTTCTAAATATTTTGTACTTTCTTCAATGCAAGGACTTGCCTGATTGTAATGAATAGCTTGAAACCAGGTTTTAGTTGCATAACTAAATCCCGTGGTTCACCTGTTTGTCATAAGGCCCTAGCCTGTGTCTGGAAGTTGAGTCATGCCAACTTTTGGTTTGAAACCAAAAAAGAAAGAAATCCAGCTTCCTTGACTCAACTTCCAGACAATGCTTGCTGGCTGACTGAGAATCTTCACTGACATATCACCCTAGTGCTAATCTGTGCTTTTTTCATTCAATTAATCTAGCTATGGATTAGAAGAAAGACAAAAGCTGTAAATAATCTGTACATTAAAATATAAACAGTGGTGCTGATTATGAATGGCCAAATGTATAGATTTTCCCAATAGTACTATTTCCATAATTTATATCTGCTGGTCATATTTTCTAGGAGTTCTAGTGATTACAGATCAGAACATTTAGAAAGCATTAAGTGAGGGAAGATTATTGAATTAACATAATATTAAGAGACTCTCTGTGGGGAAAAGAAAAGTATCTCTATCTGACAGAATGAGGTACATATTGATTAGACCATCACTTTATGAATGGAATTGCTTGTTGTTTGGGGTGAATAACTTCACTTCTAATAATTAGTTAAAGTTTAAAAAACAATGCTGTAAAAACTTACTTGGAACCGATAAAAGGTACCATCATCCTTCAGGGTTAGAACATGATCTGAGATAGGAAAGAAATAACCATGGGCTGCCATAAGTGTTCCCAAATGAAGGGCTTCCACTATACCAGAAGGAGACAAAAGCATTGTAATATTTTATATTATGCATTTTTTCCCTACTTGAACGATGTTAGAACCCTTTCTATGGCAGAATTTTCATGAATCAGTGACAATTTGGCCAATAAAATACCAGTTATAGCAATTATACAGAAAAAAATCATTCTTACAATTTATAGCAATCATAATAATATTAAAATAAGAATGTTTGCCATCACTGTGCATAAACAGTAATTATGCAATGGTGCTCATGCAAGTACATTCTCATGAAGATATCATAAAGCATGTGTTGTCATTTGCCCTTGCTCTCATGTCAACACCCATGATTTTTTTTTATTGGTATCCTTGTATTTACTACTTATTACGAACAGGAGGCAACAAGAGAGATCAAACATTACATTGGATTGAATTTAGATTGGGAAAACTCTATTAAAGAATGCTCCTTTTTTTCTGAATTAAAAAACCTTGTACATACTAACATAGATAATGGAATTATCTATGTTTATTGGTTTATTTACAGTCAGAACAATAAACAATGGCTTGTTTCTCTGTGGCAGCGCCGACCCTCTGGAACCAACTCCCAGTAGAGATCAGGACCACTCCTACCTTGCTGGCATTCCATAAAGCCATTAAGACCTGGCTCTGGGGGAAGGCCTGGAATTAATGTACCCTCCCCCTGGTTGATACTTGACTATGCGATTGTTTAATTTTGTTTTTAAGTTGTAATCATTGTACCTTTTTATTGTTGTAAGACGCCTCGAGTTCCCCTGACCGGGGAAATGAGGCAGGGTATAAATCCAAATAAATAAATAAATAAATAAAATTTAAAGTCAGAACAATAAACACATTATAAATTCAAACATTGGTATTCCACAGCAACAAAGTGCTCTAAGAATATATTTATAAGCCCTTTCTGAAGTCAATTAATTGGTTTGATATTCTTTGAATTTGTGTCTGTTGGGAGAATCCATTATAATATTCATTACCACATAGTTGCTCTTTGTTGGTTATTTAAAGAAATCCCTCACAGATGACCTTCGCTGTTATAACCCTGCTGCAAATCACAAGTACAAGGTGGCTTCAACCATGACCCACTTATGAAGAAGCAGAGTCATATAATAGCGAAGAGGTTGAACTTGGATTGAAGAAATCCATTTTCAAGTCCCTTCTCAACTACAAAGCTCACAGGGTGACATTAGGCCAGTTATTAATTTTTTTTGAGGTTGTCCTTCTAGAGATAACATTAGTGCATATTGTCATGTGTGCTTCCAAAGGAAAAAAAATGAAAGGTGACGACAAGGAGGGTACAAAAACATTAATAAGGCAGCTCCATGCAAAAAAGGTTTGTGGTGATAAAAGAGTAACTCAAAGGAGTCACATGAGGCTTCTTCAGCAGTCTTTTATATAGTAAGAGCATATTTTTTTTAAAAAAAAATACTATCACAAAATAAGTTGATTGCAAGTTATTTCAACTATTCTGGCCAGTTATCTTGGGGACATATTATTGTTCTTTTTAATAGCTAGCTTGAATATTCCCACTTACTCCCACTTAACGAACCTAATGCATATTCAAGAAACTACTCCCGAATTAAAACTGAGTCTCAAGGAATGTGGAAATATGCCACAGGGACACTTTACTCTGCGTCTATTTGTGTCACCTCCATCCTGAACTTAAGCACAAGGGAAAGAAAGCTATGAGTAATTGCTTTCTTCTAAAGATGAGATAGACAAAGCTGGCTGGCATGCACTGCATGGGACAGGAGCTCCTCCCCCATTTCTACTGTCTCTCCCTCCCTTATTTAGAGTTCCATCTGTTTTGTCAGGGCTTGTAAGAAGAGGAGATTGGGAAAAGAATTGTCATCTCCTCCTCCTCCACCTCCTCTTCTCCAAACCTATCTGGGCATATGGAGAGAGTCCTGCAGAGTTTAGTTGTCACCCCTTTTGAAAGGGCTTACAGTGGGAAAAGAGACAAGAGGCACTGGAGGCGTATTGCTGTTACCGTTAAGATGTTCCCGTGAATTAAGCAAGCAAGCAAATTAAACATAGGACTGAAATTATAAATGCATTCAGCCAAAGTGGAGAATCTGTTGTATTTCTTCTCAAAGTGGAAAGTGTAGTTTTCCTACTGCCAATTTCAGCTCCACCACTCAATATTGGGAAATTTCTACAGAAGGAGGTTGTGACCCATCTCCATTGTTCCAGAGGGCTGAACATGAAATTTGCAGGAAGGCGGATTCTGACTGAATGTCGGGGGGGGACGGACCCTAATAATACAAGAATGGAATCAATTATTCTTATAGCGATGAGCTCCCTTTTACTGGATAGTGAAGCTAGATTTATGCCAGAGATGCTTTAAATGAAACCTCTGCATTAAACCTAATGGCTTCTCCCCTTTAAGATTCTGTGGCTTATCATCATAATGATAGCAAAAAATGATTCCAGTTTGATCCCAGGTATCTTAGGTAAACATGACACTTCACTATTAGACTTCTCTTGATATTGGTAAAGCAGCTTTTCTCAACTTCATGATCTTCAGCCAACATAAGTCAACAGTAAGAAATAAAAATTATTGTTAACAAACTTCAAAGGATGGATAGTCCTAAAACAATCTAATACAATTTTTAAATTCCTTTTTTAAAAAATTCTTTTCCAGATTACAGATAGTCTTTATTTATTGGCCACTTCATTTAAAGTTACAGTAATGTAAAAAAAAACAAACCACCAAACTTTGCAACCAAAATTACTACCATTGCAGGTCAGCATCCAGGGGCTTTGCCACTGACACACATTTACAGTCTGTGCAGCATCCTGTGGTAATGCAATCAATTGTATGCTTGACAACTGGTTTGTTAGAAATAAAGTGTCAAGGCTCCGACTAATGAACCCAAGCAAATCAGAACTCTGAGACTTGGCTCCTTCTCAAAGGTCTTCTTTATTGAGTGCATCATATTGGCACAGCTTCAACGGAAAACCAATTCTTAAATCTTTCCTGAGGTTTCAGTATAATTAAACTAGGAAATAACCCCATCCCCAAGTGTCACAGGTCACGTTGGCCAATTACGTTAATTGGTGGGCTCTTCAGGCTCTCCTTCCCCAACCTTATCAGTTGCCAGTAGATATGACCTTGGTTATCTCTTTGTTGTGTCTAATAATGCATTCCAACCTCCTTCCCCCCCTTCCCTCTCTGTGTGGCAACTGAGGAACAGAAAGAGGGCTGCGGCCAGATTCAGTTTGAAGTTGACACAAAGGTAATGGAGATCACAGAAGTAAAATTGCAAGCCACTGTCATATGATGTTTCACTTGATGACAGTGATGTCATAACAGATTATTTTCCACTTAGCAACTGTGGCACTTAGTAACAGAGTCAGTGATCCCAGTCATGGTCACTAAGGGAGGATTATCTGTATTTCTTCAGTTTCCTTTATAGTTACCTTTATAGTCCCCCTTGTTTGGGGATTTATAATGTCTTTCCTCAACTTTTTCCAGACTCATAGGAAAGTTATCAAAGGATCATTTCCCCCCAGAATTACAAAGTAGGAATTTTCCCCATGGTTCTTGGTCATTTGCCCATGCATTTTAATTTATTATCAGAAATCAATTTATGACATTTATTGGTAACTTTTTAATACGTTTCCTAAGCACTGCACATAATGCTATTAGTCATCATATAAATTACTGAAATAACTATATGCTGCAAAGAATAGTCTGTTTTCCTCATTCAAACACAAGTACCTCTCTCTTTCTAAGGCTTCACAGAAGGAACACCTGGAACAGGAGATAGAATAGGCTCTTTTCATATTGAAATTCAACTAATAAATACTTGAACTGAAGCCCACAATTACAGTTCCAGAATGACATTCTGAACATAATGGAACATATTTTAAATAATGGTTTTTCAGAAATATAAATATAGCTTTCATTTCCAAAATACAAATATAGCTTTTGCTTCATGGTTACTATAGCAGTTAAAAGTTCAATATTTTATGTGCAGTGCATTTTGTGAGCAGAAAGTTTCAATCTTTCTGGGACACATTGAAGCAGATTTTTAATTAAAGTGCTCCTCCAATCAACCAAGCAATGTTACTTGGCATTTATTAACCAGGACAATGCAGGTAGAGTACATGTTCCCATAACAGGCATATTATTTTATTTAACTTTTTTAAAGATTACATTTATTATTTATTAAAATATTTCTACTCTTCCCACAATCCTAAGATCCTCAGAGCAAGTTACAACCCTTAAATATATTAGACAAAAATTAAACTGAAGTAAAAATAATAAATTGTTAGAATAATGCCCAGCAATTAAAAAAAAAAATCAATGGGATAACAGCCAGGTTCAACTGCCAGCTAAAAAGCAGTCAACCCTGGCACCAATCTGGCTTTCAGAGAAAATATTCCAAAACCAGGGATTTTTAGATAGAGTATCCCTCACTTGTAGCCTTACCAACTATGAGAACTGCTCCCTCAACCAAAGTTAATATAATACGCACTAGAACAGGGGTCCTCAAACTACCTCCTATGGGCCGGATATGCCTGCTGAAGCCATTAATCCAGCCTGCATGGGACCATGAGGCTGCCCAGCCCACATCACCCCACCTATCCACCAGCATCCACCTGCCTTCTGGAGGCTGAGGAGGCCAGAAATTGGAGGGGCAAAGGGCTCAGGAGGCCAAAAATGGACCAGTTTTGGGGTGGCAGAGTGGTTCTGGAGGCCGAGGAGGCCAGAAACAGGCCGGTTTTTGGTCTCCCCAGCCTCCAGAGAGGGAGGGAGGGAGGAAGGAAGGAAGAGGGAAAGAGAAAGACACACACACAAACAGAAGTCCCTCACACACACCCCAAGGCAGCCATATCCCTTCTCCAGAGCATAACAAATTAAAGTTTAATTTGTGTGTATTGTTTAATGGACTGCTAAATTGTCCACGCCCACCCAGTCACATGACCACCTAGCCATGCCCACCCAGCCGGTCCAGCCTCCCAAAAGTCTGAGTGACCATGAACTGGCCCTCTGTTTAAAAAGTTTGGGGACCCCTGCACTAGAAGATGTATTCTCTCAAGGATCAAAATCCTAAATCATTACAACCTTTAATCTCATTACTAAAACTTGAAGTCCAATTTTAGGATAAGTATTTTTGAGATTTGGCAGCTGGCAACAGGACATGTTCTTTGTTTGTGGAAATCACCCTAAAATGTTAGGAACAATTCAATTTTATTATGTATGATTTGCATGGTTGCACTCATGCTCAAAAGTTTATTTCTTAGTCAGAGAGTGGTGCATCGTATCAAAAAGACTGCAATACCAGAAGCCCCAGAAGCCTTACAAAACAATGAAATTACGATTGTTATCTAGCCACTGCACAGCTGTTGGATCAGAGTTTTTGCAGAACACCACGAACATTTTGAAGGCGATCCTGCGCAGCACGCTTTTGACAGCCGATACGGAAGCACATCCACGAAGCGGGTAACCAGCAAACCGGGAGAAACCCATCCCTGGGTTAAAGGTCCCCAGATCAAGTTTGTTATCAGAAGCCCCATAAGCCTTACAAAACAATGAAATTATGATTGTTATCTGCGGATAGCCGCTGCACAGCTGTTGGATCAGAGTGTTTTCAGAATACCACAAAGATTTTGAAGATGATCCCGCGCAGCGCGCTTTTGACAGCCGAATCGGAAGCGCATCCACAAAGCGGGTAACCAGCGAACCAGGAGAAACCCATCCCTGATGAAGGTGAAGCCAAGAATGAAGAAAATGAACCCTGAATGCAAAGCTTCCACTCTACTGTTATTACTATTATTGGAATACAATTTTCATTTGTCCTTGGGCTCTTTAAAAATACCTCTGGAATAACTGCAAAGGTGGGATAGTTGAGGGATAGTTGTGTTTTAATAATGGGGAGTAGTTTGCTAATTATCAAGCTGATTTCTAAAATGTAACTATTACTATTATGTATTCATCCATCATTTCATTTTTTTTCTAATTAATCTCAAGGAACAATAGAAACTTGAGTCTAACACGAAAACCCAGATGTCTGTTTTTATCCCACATTTACCCTAACAACATTATCACAGACCCCAACAACTTTGCACACAGGATTAGAGGTAATTTTGTCTGCTCTTCCTTTAAGTCATCATGACTTACAAGGTCAAAGTAGTATCAGAACACGTTAACTTCCAAGGATGCTCAATTATAGATCTAAAGGTATCATTTTGGAACCGCAAAACTATAGTGTAAGAGACTGTGGAACTCACACACATCAAAAGGTTTCAGGCTGTCTCAGAACACACAATTAACCAACACAATGGGAATTTAATACCTTACAATTACTAATTAATGAGGCATTTGTAATCTGCATCTTGTGTAGCTACTACCCTTTCTCCCCCTATCCCTTGCTTCATCTAAATTTAAATCCTAAATCAGTTTAATATCCCTTAGATCTGATGATGTGAGCCCAAGTCTCAAAAGCTTGTTTTTTATTTAAATCAATTAGTTTGAACAGGTGTCAAACCTCCTTCTGATTTTAGGCTTTTTATCAAGTTATTTAATCTGGATTATTTAATGTGGTCTTCTACAACTTTGGGTGACCCACCTTTTTATGTTATTAGAAAATTTGTGTTTATTTTCAAGATTTTTTTCCCCAAGAAAATCACCTGCCTCATTAATTTACCTGTACTGTTGATACAGTATAAGATATATATTTTAACATTGGCCCTCCATCTTTCCTGTGATGTCTTTTGCCCCTAACTGATCAACAGGAGGCAGCATATGAATGATACATATAGACTCTGTAATCCGTTTTAGACATCATATAGTCCAACTTCCTTCATCAAAAAGTAAGTGACAAAAATACCACAGAAACATATACAATAAATCTACCCACGTCCCTCTGAGATTAGTGGGTGACAAGATTCACAGAATGTGTAGCCTGAGTTCATGACATGTATCAACTTGTTTCTCTAGATTGACCGCTTAAAATAAAGAAGACATACTTCCTTACCTCCATCCTTTCCTGCTTATAAAGTCAATTATATATTTGACACATACATATTTGTAGAGTACCCCTCAGAAGTGCTGTGTATTTTTAATATGCAAATGGAAGACTTTAAATTTCATCTCTTGTAATTTTTTTACAATTTGTGAGATGTGGAATCTATCTTAAAATCAAAAGTCGCTATAACAGAACATGGAATAATAGAGTTGGAAGGGATCTCGGAAGTCTTCTATGGTATTTTTGCCACCCACTGCTCAAGCAGAAGATCCTATACCATTTCAGACAAATGATTGTCCAGTGTCTTTTTGAAAACTGCCATGATAGAGGCTTTATAATAATAATGAGAATTAAAATATCATAATGCCCCCCAAAAACCCAGGCCATAATTGTATGGAAAGGGAAGTTTGAAAACTGAAATTTTAATACAATGTAAGCCTTGAGCTGGGCTATATGGGTGAGTTGCAGTAAATCAGAAGTGAAGGGATACAACTTCCTTGGTATTATCAAAGAGCATTGTTTGATATCAATGTGAGGAACTAACTATTCTTTCTGGAGAACTGGGATCCTAGCACCTTCTACTTGTTACATAAGATGCACAGAGTCATTTTCCTGGAAACAACACCAGTGCAGTTGGCATTTTTAATGAAGTAACCTTAAGGTAGAAAATGATCATTCATGTGAGTCATTTTAACAGAACACAAGTTTTAAGGATTTTCATCGTGCTATAGGAACCAAATGAGTAGGCTCTCTCTTTATGCTATGAACATATAAAGCTACAGTACGTGCAGTTTGAGAAAATGTATATGACAGCGTAATCCCCATTTTCTTACCCAAGGAACAGTTTGAGAATAGGCACTAATTATCCTATATATCATTGTTAATTTATTCACTTTAAAACATTTGAAATTAAAGCATCTGTTCTCTTGTCATATTATGACACATGGCTCAAGACAATGGAACTAAAAATAAAAGCAACCAAATTTGAAAAGTAAAGTTGAGGATGTTTTGAGGGCATAAGTAAGACAACCTACATCTGAACTATATAAAATCTTTTATACCTGCTAAATTAGAAATTCATTCCCTTTATACCCTTGACACTTAATGCAGAATACTCATTGAACTGCAAAAATTAATGCTATTGCGGTAGGAAAAAGGATTGACCTGATACATAATTGGCCTTTAGAATGAAAGAGTAAAACACTATTATTTCAATTATTAAGGACACTAAGCCAAAAGTATGTAATGATTCCAATTTTAAAAATAATCACGTTTATATACACGACATTGAATAGATGGGCTAACAGGGGCATTAATATTTAATATTACCCTGGTTGCATGATAACTCCAGTTTGGAAATTGCAGGTAATTTGTTTTTCATTCTTTGTTTTTTTGTAATAATAATAATAATAATAATAATAATAATAATAATAATAATAATAATAATAATAATAGCATTAGTTGGTGATGGGAAATGGATCGATTGCATGGCCTCAAGAGATTTCAATTTCAAACTAAATGAGCTATCATGATACATAGAAGTGGAATATGCAGTTTTAAAATAATATCTTTTTGAAAAAGTTTCTTAGCTCTGAAATTTTTCAGTCCTTGCTCCAATTCTGTCATAAGCTGACATAAGAACATTTAGCATTAGCATATAATTAGAAGTATAAGATTAATTGAATGATATTTTTAAAATGATTAATACCACAATCTGTACAGTCTATGTCCCAGATGGTGCTTCTGGTACCTAATGATAGAGGTTTTTAGGTCTTTGTTCACCTGTACCATTGATGTATTGGTACACGTGCGGTAGATAAATACAAGATTACCAGCTAAAGTATTGAAAACTGAATTTACAAGCACAGTTACGGGAACTACTGCATGCATTAACAAGTGCAAACTATGCCATTTCAAAGAATAACAAATGGAAAATATCACAATAGTTAAACACTGATGCTAACATCCAATACAATTCCCTTGCAGTGCGTTTTTAGGGAAGTTAAGACAAATGCTCCAAAACTACTTTTTTGTGTTTGCCCTGCATTTTGCATTCACTGTGGCCATTGGGATAAATATCAACATTTAGAAAGGTGGAGAGAAGCCCATATTCCCAACATCGTTCAGCTATAAAGCTTAGACTAGGGAACCAACAGGTTATTGTTGCTGTCTGCTGTGCATGGTAACATCATGGTATCCTTCTGGGCCGGCTCAGGGGGTTGGTGGTGGTGGGCACTGTATTACAGTGGTTCACCTCCTATCTCTCTGACCGGACCCAGTCAGTGTTGGCGGGGGGGCAGAGATCGAGCTCAAAGGCCCTGCCTTGCGGGGTCCCGCAGGGCTCGATCCTCTCCCCCCTCCTGTTTAATATCTACATGAAACCGCTG
>JANHGC010002485.1:139324-151829 GCA_027560395.1 Boaedon fuliginosus | reverse complement strand
TTTATTTATTTATTTATTTATTTATTTATTTATTTATTTATTTAGATTTATACCCCGCCTCATTTCCCCGGTCAACGTAAAATATGTGTTATTTTGTTTCAGTATCTAAATATTTCCCTGTTACCCTCAAACAGTTCCAGAGGTTTTTTTAACGTGTCCTTCTTTTTTAGGAAATATATTTTAATTGCTCTAATTTCTTGGGAAAATTTAAACAATGGATACCATGAAGTACTATGAGAAATTCTCCAGAGATGAAACACTCAATTTGCCATTGGCATTAAACAATGAAGAAAAAATAAAATAAAATGAGGCCTAAAATTTATTCCAACTCGCAATTCTGATAGCAATAGCAATAGCACTTAGACTTATACAACATTTCACAGTACTTTACAGCCCTCTCTAAGCAGTTTAAAGAGTCAGCTTATTGCGCCAATAATTTGGTTCCTCCTTTTACCGACCTTGGAAGGACAGAATGCTGAGTCAGCCTTGAGCCTGGTCAGATTTGAACTGCCAAATTGCCAGCAGTCAGCAAAAGTATTCTGCAGTACTGCATTCTAACCACTGCACCACCAGATCTTATGTTAGCAACCTAACCTAATCTAACCCTGATAGTATTTAAAACTTCTTTTACTAATTCAGTTCAAGTAACTGCACTTAATTGGATACTTTTCTGACTGGGTTTCAAACTGGATTATGACTACAGTTCCGTCAACCTGGGTAAGATACATTATTTTGTCTTCTTGCTTTAATCCTGACAAAAAGTCTTTTGTTGCATTTCATGGTTAGATACTAGTAGTGCCTGGAAGTAAAATTATACAAAGGGCAGGAAGCTTTTCTTTACTACCCAACATCCTGAGGCTGCTCAGAATCCCCTTTATCTACTATTTACAACATACAAATAAACTTTATGTGTTAGCTAGTTATGATCCCCTGTCTTTTTAGTTCAGTGGATATTTGAATTTAAGTTCATGTTATAGAAATATAGATAGCATTGGAAAATGGCTGCCAGGCACAGAGGGACTTGCTTAGTCTCAGTGTGTGTGTGTGTGTGTGTTTATGTGTGTGTGTGTGTAAGTAACTTCTGTTAAAGTGAAGCAGAAAACCTACCAAAAGCCTTCCCTGGACCCAGCTGATTTAAAAAACTTTCGTCCAGTCTCCAACCTTCCCTTTTTGGGAAAGGTTGTTCAGAAGGTGGTGGCACTTCAGCTGCTATGGACCTTGAAGGAAACTGATTATCTGGATCCTCTTCAGTCTGTGTTCAGGCCCAGTTACAGCACCAAGATGGCATTGGTCGCACTGGTGAATGATCTCTGGCAGGCCCAGGACAGTGAGGTCTCCTCTATCCTGGTGCTACTTGACCTCTCAGGGGCTTTCGATATCATTGACCATGGTATCATTCTGAGGTGGCTCAAGGAGTTGGGAGTGGGAGGCACTGTTTTGCAGTGGTTCGCCTCCTACCTCTTGGGTCGCTCACAGTCGGTGTTGGTAGGAGGGAAGAGATCTGACCCGAAGTCCCTGCTTTGGAGGTGCCTCATGGGGTGTTTCTCTCACCTCTCCTATTTAATATTTACATGAAACCGCTGGGTGATATCATCTGATGGCATGGGGTAGAGTATCATCAACATGCTGATGATACCCAGTTATACATCTCTGTCCCGGGCCAAACTAGTGATGCCATCAAGGTGATGCCTGCAGGCTGTGAGGATCTGGACGGGGACCAACAGGCTCAGACTCAACCCCAACAAGACTGAGTGGGATGTTGCCTCCACGTGGTCCAGTTGATTGCCCATCATTAATTCTGGGGGAGGAAAGTCTGGCCCCCTCAGAAAGGGTGCACAACTGGGAAGTTCTCCTGGATCCACAGCTACAATTGGAACATCATTTGGCGGTTGTGACCAAGGGAACTTTTGCACAGGTTCACCTGATGTACCAGTTGCTCCTGTTCCTGGACCAGGAGGCTCTCTTTACTGCCACACATGCCCTTGTCACCTCTAAGTTGGATTACTGCAATACGCTCTACATGGGGCTACGCTTGAAAAGCATTCAGAAGCTCCAATTGGATCAGAATGTGGCGGCACAAGTGATTAAGGGTGTACCCCGGTGCACCCACATAACACCACTCCTCCGTGAGCTGCACTGGCTTCCAGTGGCCTTCCAAGTGCAATTCAAGGTGTGTGTGATGAACTTTAAAGCCCTACATGTCTCAGGACCAGGGTACCTTCGAGATTGTCTTCTTCCACCTCATGCCTCCCAAAGTTGGCCTTTTATGGGTCCTGTCAGTTAAGCAATGCCGACTAGCGGGTCTGTGGATGAAAGCCTTCTCTGTGGCAGCACCAGCCCTCTGGAATCAGCTCCCCGTGGAGATCCGAACCATCCTAAATCAGTTAGTTTTCCGCCGGGCTGTGAAGACCTGGCTCTGCCAGTGGGCTTGGAATTAACGGCTCCCCCGGTATGAATGGATTATATGTCTGTTACTGTATGCTGGTGTTTAATAATTTTATAGAATTGTTTTAACTTGTTAGATTTTATTGTTAGAGCTTTGAGTATTTTATTATATATTGATATTTTATTGTTGTTTTTAAATTTTGTTAGCTGCCTTGTGTTCCCTTTGCATAGGGAAGACAGGCCGGGTATAAATTAAATAAATGAAATGAAATGTTCAGCACCATACTGGGACACTGGCTGGACCAAATTTCCCTAACAGTCAGAATAACAGAATGACAGAATTGGAAGGGATCTTGGAGGTCTTCTAGTCCAACCCCCTGCTCAAGCAGGAAAGTTTATAACGTTTCAGACAAATGGTTGTCCAGCTTGTTCTTAAAAATCTCCAGTGTTGGAAACAACACTGGAGATTTTGGGTTTTCTGGAGGCAACTCATTCCACTAATTGTTCTAACTGTCCTTGCATTTAGATGTATTCTAATAACAGCAGAGCACTACATGTACATGTTCCACTTCATAAAGTCTTCCTTGGCCTACAAAATAATTGGATGACCATGTCTCTTGTTCATTTTCAAGAATCTTATACTGCACTGACAGCAACTGCGTGTGAACAATGAATAATTCCACGTACAAGTGGAGGCATGACCTTAACGGTGTGGCCTGTTCACATTACTCCAGATATTAATTTGAAAAATATCGTTATTTGCTTTATTGGTTGGTATTAAAAAGTCAGATGGCTGACATTCTACCTTTTCAATATCCCTGGCATTTAATCCACAGCTATGCACTTGATTAAGGAGCTATGGCATTAAATAAGAAAGGGTAATTAGCCCATTTACTATTGCAAATTGCCATTGGTATAGATTATCAGGACTATTTTGCTCCATGTCTTCCCTTCCATTTGAGGACATTGTTGAATGTGAAGGCCAACTTCTTCAAGAGAGATATCTTGGTGCCTGGCTTGGACCATTTTCATTTAGACTATAGGTAGGAACTCTTAATGATTTTGTTTAAAGTTCCATTAAGAGATAAACTGAAGCTTGGAACTGAACTTGGTTTCAGGGATGGACCGGAATACAATTATCATTCTAGTTCTGAATTTCTCTGAGTTTTGCAGTGTATTTTTTTTTCTCCTTCACATTCTTTCTGTTATGAGTGAAAAATGTCTAAAAAACACAGATGCATCTATCTGATACAAACACAATTCACATCTATATCATTTTAGAATGCCTCAACTTCAGCTAGAGTACATCTGTCATGTAAAAATTCAGACTCTAGATTATGAAGGACAGAGGTAGTCCTCAACTTACAACTTTTCATTTAACACTAGTTTTTCATTTTACAATGGATTCACTTAATGAATGCTGTAATCATTCACATAACACAATGACTCACTTTAAGACTGCACTGACTTATTATATTTCAAGTCCCAAATATGGTCATACAGATTACTTGTACTGCTAGTTGTTGTAATTATTCTGTCTTTGAATTCTAGTTAAAGGTTGAAAGGATAATATATTTTCTCTAAAAGGATAGTGTAGAATGGGGTCCAATTCTTGCAAAAGCTCAAAGGAAAAAATAGCCTCATTAATTCTACAACACTTTGCTTGCTTTTGGTTAATAATGTACCTCACTAATTCCCATTTTCTAAAATTCTTATGTCCCTACATTCCATTTTAGGAACTGCATTTGAAGTCCAAAACAGAATTATAATCCACTGATATGTACAATTTAACCCACAGTATACAAATAATTACTACTGTTAAATTATTGCTAAATAATTACTGCTGCTAACTGTATTTTGAATGTATGCAGGCAGTAAGCTGGTTAGTTCTAGTTTTCATCAATTTAGTGTCCTCCAGACATTTTGGATTATAATTTCCATAATTCTCAGTCAGTGTGGTCAATGCTGATTCCTTTAAAAAAATTGCCTAGAAGATGGAAGGGAGCAGAAATGCATTTTGTTCAAACTTTACAGCCTGCATATAGTTGGATTTGAAGCAGGGGGGGGGAGGGGAGCCATGTCATCTAAATAATTGGTAAAGTAGAGCAGGGGTCCCCAACCCCTGGTCCATGGTTCATGGTTGGGCTGCCGTCTGTTTGGAACCAGGCTGCAGATGTGGTGGGTAAGCATAATGAAAGCAGTGCATGCACATGTGAAACCATCCCCCTCCCCCCACCTCCTTTTCCACTGGTCCACTTGAGCCATAAAGGTTGAGGAACTCTGAAGTAGAGTACTGTGGATTTTTACTGTTTGCATGGTCATTAACCTTCTTTAATACAATATTACAAAAGATGTGCAGTTAATTAACTAGGATAATTAAAGAAATAATAAAGAAATACGCATACAGTTTTCCTTATTTGAAATTCCACAAGCCAGATAAGGAGGTCATTGACACTTAATGCAGTGATCCTGACCAGATTCGAATAAAAGTAAGCTAAGAAGATAATCAGCCACATTGCTATATAAGCCCTAGATCAGTGCTTCTCAACCTTCCCTTCACCATGGATCCCTTTTAAATACCTTTTGTGGTCACCGACCATGGCCACAGACCCCCAAGACTTAACTGAATAACATTTCTTCAAGCCTTTGTGGGTCTTCTGTGAGGACATTGCCCCCCCGCCACTCCACCAGAGTTCCGCAGATCACAGGTTGAGAACCACAGGCATAGATCATTCATTCTCCATCTTTGATTTCCAGATGCCATTTGACTAGAATCCCAATACCTTGGTAGAGATGATGCAGTTATAATCTTGTTACGGACATTCAGTATTAGGAAAAGGTTTTTTTAGAGGAAATAATCACATAATAATAAGTAATAACTAATAATTATCTCATCCTAGAGTAAATCTATTTTGATTTATAGTCACCCATGGCAACACTAGGGGCTAGAAAAATCCAATTCTACAAGCATCAGTTTGTAAAACTTTGGTATTTTGATTAAAAATATTCATATTTGCAGGCTATTGACCTTTGATCCAGTAGATTAGCCCTTTTACATGAGAGGATGGGGATGATGAGGAAACTTATTCAAAACTGAGAAAAGATTGACAGAATGATGGAGGACCCTGGAATACTTTACAGATGTAGACATTTGTGCCTAAGCTTTCAGGGATAGGCCTTTTATGGCACCCAGTTAGCAAATAGGAAATGTTTTTACTAACCTAATGCTTTTCACATATGTTAGACTACCATGCTTCAAATTTGGTCATGTTACCCGAGAGCTATGGAATTTGCAGTTTAACACATATGTTGAACAACCTCACAGGAAAGACTACCACGAACCACCACATTAGAGTTGATAAGCTTGATATATACACAGCTGAGCTTACAAACTACAATACTGCTTGTCTGTGTGCCTCTAATTCTTCTGATCATTTGTCTCTTTATTTGCCTGGCTAAGTTTTCTAAGAAGGAAATTATTTCCGATAATTATTTTCTCTGGAATCTCAGGATATAACAATTGAATCAAATAATCTTATTTAAGCATTTGTCATTTGCTCTCTGGGACTATCAAATTCAATATCCTTGGTCTATTAATAACTTAAAATAATAAGTTTAAATCAGACTGGTGGTTTGAGGGGGAGAGAGAGAGAGAGGAATCCATGAGTACCCATTATTTATTTGTTTGTCAATCATTTACGTATGTATTTATTTATTGAAATGTTTCCACACTACTTTCCATTAAAATATATCTTGAAGCGATAGCTAGGTAGCTAGGTAGGTAAGTAGGTAGGTAGCTAGCTAACTAGCTACCTCGGTAATTAGATAGGTAGATAGGTAGACAGACAGACCTTAAGCATACAGTAACTAAATAAAATGCAATTCTATTTGAGGCATGAAAGGGGGAATTTAGCTTTTCTATGTTTCTTCAGGACAAGCTACTTCAGTTATCTCTTGTACATTGTGTCATGTTTGATTAGGTAACAGAATTTGGTATTGTACCTGGTATTCTCCATGAAGAAAACATGGGTGGAACAAGCTCTTTTATAAGCTTTAGAACTTAGACTTGTAATAACTTTATTGTCACTTTAAATGTACGCTTACATTAAAATGAAATGTCATTGCATACAGCTCTCAAAGGGTCGCCACCTCCAATATACACTAAATAAAAATGACAAAAAAAAATATGCATGTACTCACATAACCACATATATTATATGACACAGAAAAACAACACAGTCTAATTCAGATGTATACATGTACATGGCAAGAAAAATGAATCTTGCTAGTTTAGCAGATGAAAAGCATAGGGAACAAATCTGTTACAGAATCTGGTAGTCCTGCAAGAAATATTTCAAAAAAACCCTTCAGAGGGGAGCAACAGAAACAGACTGTGAAATGGGTGTGGGGTCTCTAACAATGCCTCAAGCTCTAAGCACATAGTGCTTACAAGCAATATCCTAAATAACAGGAAGCAAGCTTCGTATAATCTTCTCAGCTGTCCTTACCACTCTCTGTATGGACCTTGTATCTGAGGCACTGCTACCACCAAACCAAAGAGTTTGTTAAAGATAGAGATAAAAGAAAGATCGAGAAGAAACCTACTCACATAACTTTGAATGCTGTCTTTCCTACTAGAACAAATGTTCCTCAATATAAAGTTAGCATATCTGGAATGGATGGAAACATCAAGATGATCATGAAATGGCAGTAAATGAGTTTACTTTAATACCTTATGATATCTAGTGGCCATCCACATTATTGCAGCTAAGATATTCATTCATTCAGCTATGGAAGAGGGAGAACAACCATACAGTAACCTAGTGCCTCTTACTCCCAACTTTCAAAAGTCAGTCTAGGATACCATGATAAATGGTACTGAAAGCTGATGAGAGGTCCAAGAAGCCAGAATAGTTGCATCACTCCCATCCTGAGATCTCCAAAGATCACTGACATATAAATCAAAATAAATAAATAAATAAATAAATGTACAACCAATGCCATTTCACTATTCTGCTCCAGACTGAAGCCAGACTGTAAAAGGGCCAAATTATCTACTTTTCTTTTGTAGCTCTGCACTCTCAATAACCTCCCTTTAAAAAGGAAGATTGGAGACTGGACACAAGTTGTTTAATACTGTTGAATACAAGGAGACTGTCAAGGATGAAAAACCAGGTCCACATATAAAGGTTTAAATAAACTGATTTATTGCTTAAAGCCTAAGCTCTTCTCAACTAATGCTTAAAGCCTATGCTCTTCTCAATTAATGGTCACCATATGGTTAGGTTAGAACCAGATTAGGGTCAACGGCATTCAAAGACAGATTGAATGTGGTTCATCTGTGGCTACATAGGGATTCTAAGATGATCTCTGTTTTAACTCCTTCCTTAACTCTGCCAGTCCTCTTCCTACAAATGGCCTCTTGAGAAGGGGGCACACCACAGAAGCAGAGATGGGATTTTCCTCTGTGGAAAAAGAACCTCGGTGACACAGTGGTTAAATGCAGCACTGCAGCCTATCTCTGCTGACCTGTTCAGCAGGTTGTCAGATCAAATCTCACCAGGCTCAAGGTTGACTCAGCTTTCCATCTTTCTAAAGCTTGGTAGAATGAGGACCCAGATTGTTTGGGGGCAATATGCTAACTCTCTAACTGCTTGGGGAGTGTTGTAAAGCTCTGATGAGCAGTATATAACATCTGAGTGCTATTGCTACCTCTGTTGTAAGCCGCCCAGAGTCCTTCGGGAGTTGGGAGGCATAAAAATGTAGTTAATAAATAATAATAAAACAAACAAATAAAATAAATAGTAATAGGCTGAGAAATCCATAAAAATTCAGTGTATGCTACTTCCTAGGATCCCTAGCACACTGCCTTTGGGCACTTATGTGAATCCAGGCATATTTCTTAGTATCCTTTAGCATCACTTGGGAACAGAACAGCAAGTTTCAGCAAGGCTGAAAAGCCTCTGATAAATTTATAGCTATATTAAAAATATAGATTTTTAATCACAACTTTTGCTGTGATTATTTCACTTAGTTTCCTTGATGGAAAGATTGATAACAGCACGGCAAGCCAACATATGTCTGGTTTGGGTTTAGATGGTATGCAAAATCAACTATTTTGAATGTTAAACTATGGATTATGGTGTAGTTTTATGGCCCAAAGACTTACTCAACAAACCACAAATTAGCAAGAACTAGGAACCCAACCAGTATTGCCTGCAGAGGAAAGACCTGTTATGGCTTCCAAAACAGCAGGTTGTTACCCAAATTATCAATGTAATAAATTTGTCAAGTTATTCCTGTACATAATTCCATTCCAGGCCCTAAAACAAAAGTAAGTTTAGTGAGAAAAAAAGTGTTCAAAGTGATTAATTTCCTTAGATATCAAGAGACACACTAAAGTCAAATACCATGGATTTTCAGATAGCAAAAATTCTGTTGTGCTGGCAATTACAGATGACCTTCATCGGTCAATGTTTCAGCAACCTAGTCTGTATTTGAAGACAATTGGTAAAGCCTTATTGTTACTCTCAGTTTAGGTCTATTAAAAATTGTACTTTAATCTCCTCCCCTTAAATTTAATATATGGAAGTGAAATTCTATCAGCAAACTATGTTTTACAGATGGAGTTCGCTTCTATTTTTCTTTTTTTACTAAAATGTAAATATTTGAAATGTACTTTCAAGATAATAAATACCCTTTCCCATTGAACAGGTTTTTATCATTGGACTA
Organism: Boaedon fuliginosus; assembly: GCA_027560395.1. NCBI lineage: Eukaryota > Metazoa > Chordata > Lepidosauria > Squamata > Lamprophiidae > Boaedon > Boaedon fuliginosus. Next base: position 142,712 of record JANHGC010002485.1, on the reverse strand, counting down.
ATTGCTGACCGGAAGTTCCAACATTTCAATCCTGTTTTAGAAACCTACATTAAGAAACATTTCAGTGCTACTTTGGCTTATACGTAAGTGGTTAAATAACTATGTCATGGCTGAAAATTAGTTATTTAAATACGAGGTAGAAAAAGTCATCATCATATATGCATATATTGTTTTGTAGGTTGACTAGGCCAATTTGTTGTTGAACTTACTATTCTGAGGGTCTCTTAGGCTATTAGTAAAAGATGGTCATCTAATTCTCTAACTTTCTGAACCATTTGAATGATCTCAGAATTAAAATCTTTTTTTGTTGTTCTGGACTTCTTATCTGGAAGATATTTTTTGTGTCCATAGCTAAGTAGTTCATATATAGTATGCAGGTATGATAGATTACAATAGTATATTTCAGGTATGATCAAAGAGAAAGGCTTTCCATGAGTAACTAGAAGATGGCACGGTGCCTGCATTGACATAAACTTCCTCTGACCTTAGTGATCAACCACATATGTTAAGGGTGAAAGTGGTTTGTGATGAATTCTATACTTGAATTGTCTAGGCTCTTGCATATCATAAGAATAATCTTGAATTGTACTTAAGAGCTGTTCTGGTTACAGTTACACTAACACACAGAGTTGCTATGGAACTCAAGGGATTTATTCCCTTGCTTCTAATCAAGGGATTTATCCCCTGCTTGGCAAGAAGCCTCATTGAATATCTTTGCTTTGCTCTTTGCTCTACTTGCTTGGTATGGGTGCTAAGAGGCCTGCTGTCATCATCACCCAGTTGTTCAGGAGGTGCTTGTATTTGATCAGCCTGTGGTGATTGTTGGCTTTGTGTCTCCTAAGATTGACATTCCACAAGATCTGCTTGACCAGTTTCTTCAAATAAAAATTCAGATTCAGTATCTGAGTTTTGGGCTATGACAGCTATAGAGAACCATATATCCTTCAAGAAAGAAAGAAAGCTATCAAGAAAGAAAGAAAGCTATCCTTCAAGAAAGTTCTCACTTACCAATTGCAATAGAGACTAGCACCCTATTGCTAAGCGGTGTGGTCTTAATCTTCCTATGAAGCTGTTTGTGCCATTTTATTTCTAAATAAATTATGTATGAGTATGGACAGATACAGAAACATAACTTAATTTGGTGACACATAAATGTTTATTGAATTATTCTAAAATCTTTGTTTAAAAACTCTTAATAAAGAAGAATATTTTAAAACCATTTGTAGTGTATCTAGAAATGTCTTCACAGTAAACAGAGAAAACAGTGAAAACAGGTCTTCATACTACATTTACTGGCTTGTCAAAATATGAAAAAAATGTAGTCTGTGCTCTGACATTTGTGTGCAAAATGGATGCTGCTTTGTGCAATTTTCTTTAGCATTAATCCAAAAAAGGCATCTTTTTATGTCTTTTGATTCTCTATTGAAGGTTTTCCTTTTTACATTTCATTTTCTCTTTTTTAAAATAATTTTTTAATTTGATTTATTTGATTTATATCCTGCTTCCCTTCCCGAGTCAAGGAGAACTCGAGGCGGCTTACATCAACATTAAAAATTGCATAAAATAAAATAAAATAAAATAAATAAATAAATAATATTGGGGGGAGGTAGGTAATAATGAATGGATTTTATTGTAATTATTTGTAATTCACTCAACACTTTCTTTAAAAAAGAAACAAACATGATATGAAATTAATAAATCAGATTGAATAGAAAACAATAAGATGGCTTGGAGAAGAAGAACGTCAATGCCTGCACTAAAAATACAGGAATGTACTGGGAAATCTGCCTGTCTGGAGAGAGATTCCACAAGCAGGATCCCATATCTGAGAGAGCCCTTTTACTTGCAGCCGCCTGCTTCATTTCATTTCATCTCTAAAGTTGATTGAGGGAAATTTTCTTTACATTGTCTACATCCAGGCCAATATGAAAACCTTGAATTGGGCCTGGAAATAGATTGGCAATCAGTATGTTGCTGATGGATTACAGACATGATATGATTATATTCTTCTACCAACCTAGCCGTTCGAAAGCACGTAAAAATGCAAGTAGAAAAATAGGGACCCCCTTTGGTGGGAAGGGAACAGCGTTCTGTGCACCTTTGGCATTTGTCATGCCGGCCACATGACCATGGAGATGTCTTCGGACAGCGCTGGCTCTTCGGCTTTGAAACGGAGATGAGTACCACTCCCTAGAGTCGGGAACTGACTAGCACGTATGTGTGAGGGGAACCTTTACCTTTACCTTTATGATTATATTACCTAGGCCCAGGTAGTCGAAACTAGAACTGCAAGTTACTAACTGAAACTACTGAATCACCTTCAAAAATAGCTGCTCCTATAATACATCACACTAGCTTATTCTGTAGCTTACCAGAGTATTGGATGCTAGTGTACCCTATCACAGAAAGGATTGCAGCTAGTATATCAATCTAAACAACAATACTGTCTGTGTCCAGTTACAATAGGGGTTCCAAAAGCATCCACAAGACTGCATACTCTGATCTTTCAGAGTAATGCAACCCTCTCCAGAACTGAACACATTCATATGGGCGTATGGATTACAAATGAACAGTGTCTTTATCTTATGTGGAGTGAGATTAATAATTAGTCATTATCCAATCAACGGCAAGCAGTATGGTTTAAATGAAAAATATTAGTAAAGCTGAGTGTCATCATATTGATGTCAACCAGGCGATATTTTTAGTTATTCTTCCACTACAGGCACTAAGCAGTCTGAGTATTAATATTGAACTCAAGAAGATAGGTGTCATAACTTAGAAGTTTAGATTTGGGTTGCTTTCTTTCTTTTTTAAAGAGTGTGGTAACAGTTTCTCTGAAGGAAGAAATAATGGTCCCTTGAACTCAATTGACAACTTTGTCTTTACTAAATCTAGCAAGGCAAAGTGCACAAGAATTGAGCATCTAGTTAAAATACTTCAAGGATCCTGCCCATATCTTCAAAACTCAACAATTGGAACTTATTCAATACAGCTAATGACCATGAGGCTCTAGAAATTTCTACATTAACCCAGGAATGCAAATCACAATGAATGCAAATGCCTTTACCTTCAAGGGGTCTAGCAGATGAAACACAGCAAACTGTAGTGGGTATTATCAATTGTTATTAAGGGTCAGAAGGTAGCGGTTCTGCTGGAGAACATTGTAAAGATAAAAGTGTTTATCCATCTTACATAACACTAAACCTCACCTCAGCAGGTAGTAATCTGAACATGATAACAACAGGATAGACTACAGGTCCCATCAGCCAAACAATGTCGGCTGGTGGGCCCCCGCGCTAAGGCCTTCTTTGTGGCGGTGCTGACCCTCTGGAACCAGCTCCCTGTTGAGATCAGGACCATCCCCACTCTACTGGCCTTCCGTAAAGCT
>JANHGC010002485.1:94231-105440 GCA_027560395.1 Boaedon fuliginosus | reverse complement strand
GTCAGAGTGCTTGCAGAACCCCACCAAGATTTCTGAGTCGATTGCGCGCAGCGCGCTTTTGAAAGCCATTCAGAAAGCGGGCCCACGAAGCGGGTAATCAGCGAACCGGGAGAAACCCATCTCTGATTGTGGGTTTCAGACTATGTTATAAGCCAGGATGCAGCAGTGAGGCGTATACAATCATGAATGAATGCCTTGCCTTCAGAAGTTGTGGGTGTTCCATCACTGAAGACTTTTAAGAAGAGATGGTATAGGGTCTTCTGCTTGAGTAGAGGGTAGGACTAGAAGACCTTCAAGGTCTCTTCTAATTCTGTTGTTCTGAATTGAGATGTGACAGGCAATACCTTTATGGTGTGCCCAACATTTCAAAGCAGTTAAGGAGGGAGAAATTGAATGGCCCAGTTTCTGGATTTCTGCAGTCATGTTACCCAATTTATTAGCTATCACTGCTATACATGCAGTATTTGGAACTGCATTTCCTAGACCATTTCCTTATTACCATGTTCCTGTTGTATCCCTTTTTCCCTGCAGGTAAACAATTTTCTAATATATCAACAGTGCTCCATAAGGTTTGCTCTGTACAAATTCTTTACATGATGGAATAAATTTAAACATATGAATGTAATTTTTCTACTTTTCAAGAAAAAATATAGATTCCCCAAATATCTTTTCTCCTTGCTATCAGATTATTTAATCAAAGACTTCACCCTAAGATTCTTTTGCTTTCTTCAGTTCTAATAATTTAATAATATTGTTAGATTATCTAATAATCTTATTAGATTATCCAAACTTCAAGTATGTTTGGTATAGCGATAACCATATATGAAAGCCACATTAACTTATATTCCACCTTCTTCAAGTCAAAAGCAACACACAAAGGGATGCCCCATAATTTTAATTTCACTTAACAATCTCTGAAATGTTTGGCCCAATTTTAACTATTTTCAATTGTTTGTTTCTTTTTCTTATCTTTCCTGGAAATTTTAAATCTCTTTTATTATTATTATTATTATTTATTGGATTTATACCCCGCCTCTCTTCACCCAAAGGGGAACTCGAGGCGGGGTTTCTGTATTTTCTTCTCTGTCCCTATCTTTACCTCTTTTGTATATATGCTACTTTTAAAAATGGTAATGGTCTCCGGTCAACACATTAAATATCAGTGAAAAAGAAAGGTTAGATGGAAAAATTATTTGGCTCAATATTGTTAATAATAACATCTTACCTTGGACTATAAAATATTTTCTTCAATAATAGCAGAAAGATTGAAAAGACTATTGACTGAGTTTATACATACTGACCAGAATGGATTTTTGCCAAAGAGACAGATCAGAGATAGTATGAGGACAATTTTGAACATATTGGAATATTATGAAACATGCCCAGATAAACAGATGGCATTGATCTTTTTGGATGCACAGAAGGCATTTGACAATGTTAACTGGCAATTTATGTTGTAGCAATTGACAGTTATGGACTTTGGGGATAGTTTTATTAAAATTATTGTGATGATATATGTTAAACAAACTGCAAAAATAATGCTGAATGGAGAAATGACAGAAGATTAATATTCAAAAGGGTACCAGACAGGAATGTCCGTTGTCACCATTATTATTTGTTTTAACATTAGAGGAGCTGAATAGAAAAATTAGACAAGACTTCCAGTTTGAGCTCGGGCAATACAGGGAATGAAATTCGCTGGCTTGAGGTTTCGGCCCTGGTCTCTCAGCCCAGGAACCTAAGTAAGAGGTGAAACATAAGGGATTTGCCGGAGGATTGAGGAAAATCACAGATTCCCTCATCTCCTTGTTTAACTTCCCTCAAGCCAGAGGCTGAAGAGACAGAGCACATAGCCGCCATCAAGCCAAGAGCAAACAGGGAAAGAAAGTGCAGGAGGACAAGATGAAGAGCCATAAGGAGGTGGACGTTGGAGCAAATTGATAATTTAATTGGATAAATCCCACAATATAAACCGAGAAAGTTGGATCCTGAAACAGATGAAAGACTGTCAGGACATCTTATGAGTCTGCTGTATGAATTTCTTTGAGACTGATATTGTTGATGATTTTTGAAAACTGTTGATTATAAAAACGGTCAGAGTTGGATAGATTTGAATGAACAGACTGTTTTAAAATTTGAGGAATACCACAAAATGGACTGACTTATAATTTGAAATTGTGGCAGAGGCAGGGTCAGAGGCAGAAAAAATGAAGAACTTTGCTGCAGCTCGGGAGCATATTAAATCAATGGAAGGAAATTTAGAGGATATCTGAGATTTGGGACTTAAAATTAAAGCTACTATGGATAGAATGATAAAAAGAATGGAACAAGAGGAAGCTGATGGGAAAATACCTGAACCAGAGGAGACAACGGAGCTGAAAAGCGGAGAGGAGATTGTGATGAACAAAATAAAGGACAGCAGAAAATGGTGCCTGCCGCCCAAGGAAAAGATTTTAAACCGATAGTGATGCTGCAAAAAAAGCTTGGGAAGAGCTCTGGAGGCCAACTTAAATTACAAATGGAGTCTGTGGAGCAGGAGGAGACACTGAAGAAGAAAGAACAAATAATGAAGCGGAAAAGATCAACAGAGGGAAGCAAAGAAACTGACTGTGGAACTGATTCAAAAAATTCTGGGAGGAACAAAGGAACCACAGGAGACTTCACGAAAAGCAAGTATAGGGACGAGGGCTAGAGACTGATTGGCTTTTGGAGACTCGAGGTCTAATGGAGATGATATTTTAGAATGATTTTAACCAGAATAGATTAGACCTTAAATGAAATTGTTTGGCTTGCTTTTTCTAAACTTTTTATAAAGGATTTTAAATTGCATATAATATTTTATACATTTTAAATTGTTTTCCCTTTTCTTCTCTCTCCTTTATGGTTTTAATAGTAAAAATACATTTTAAATGGTAATGCAGAGGGGAGGGAGGAAGTAGGTGAACTATGATAATTAAAGTATATGATGGATTAAGCAGTCAATTATAGATATTTGGATAAATGAATTGGGGTGTACAGAGATGAAATGTTTGATTATAAAGTTAAAGTATATGAACCCAGTGAAAGATTAATTGTGTATGTTATTGTGATTTGAGAAAGCAACTGGTACTCCAAACTACTCTGTGTGGACAAAAGATGTATTTTTAATTTTTTGTTTTTGAAAACAATAAAAAGTTTGAAAAAAAAATAGACAAGATTGGAAAATAAAATGTCTGAAAATAAGGAAAGAATACAAACTATAGGCATTTGCAGATGAATTATTTATTTAATTATTTATTTATTTATTTATTTATTTATTTTATTTATTTATACCCTGCCTCTCTTCCCCGGTCAAGGGGAACTGGATGATTTAGTCTTCATCTTGGAAGACCCAAAAAAATCTGGTACTAAACTGATGTGAAGGATAGAGGAATATAGTGAAGTAGCTGGTCTAAAGATAAATAGAGAAAAAGCAAAGATAATTGTAAAAAAAAATGTTCTTGAAAAGCAAAAGAAAGAGTTAATAGAGAATTTAGGGATACCAATTGTTAAGAGAGTCAAGTACTTGGGGATGCAATTAACAGCAAGGTATGTAACAATTAAAGATGACAACTACTCTAGATTGGTACAACAAATAAAGGCAGATCTGGAAAAGTGTAAATACATGCAGCTTTCTCTAATGGGAAGAATAGCAACAATTAAAATGAATATTTTACCAAGATTTTTGTATCTGTTCCAAATGATTCCAATAAAACTAGAGAATTTTTTTTGTGTGGAACTTAATAAAATAATATTGAAATACATTTGGCAAGGGAAAAAAGCAAGAATTAGTTTGAAAATGCTTCAGACTGTTGAATTGGGAATTATATTACCAAGCTGCTGGGTTGACTTGGTTGAAGGAATGGGTTGAATTAAGAAATACAAGATTGTTAACTCTGGAAGGAAATGATTTACAAACAGGCTGGCATACTTTTTTAAGGTATGAGAGAAGTAAAGGACATAGTTACTTTAAGAAGCACCTTATAAGAAATGTGTTGTTACTTATGTGAGAGAAAGTTAAAAAATACTATTTGAAAATATTGATCTGAGTGTCTTCAATGGAAGCACTTGTACATCCAAATGTAATAGACATGAGGAGTATTTTAAGATATAAAGACATATTAAATGACAAAGGGGAACTTAAAACAAAATAGGATTTACTGCAACAGGGAATAGATATTACATGGTTTGCACAACAGCAAATACAATTGAGATATGAAAAGGATGTTAAACAACATGGATTTTATGGAAATTTGACAGAGTTAGAGGAGATCTTGACAGGAAAAGACGAGAGGTTGATTAAAACATTTTATGATTACCTATTAAAATATAGAATGGAGGAAGAGCAGATAAAGGAAACTATGATAGCATGGGGGGGAAATTTTGGATATATAACAGAGTTAAAAAAAAGGGAGGAATTATGGGAGAAAAACTATACATTGACAATGTCAATGTCAATATAAGGAGAATTTATATAAGATGTTCTATAGGTGGCACTTGGACCCATCAAGGCTAGCAAGGATGTTCAAAGACAAATCTGCAAAATGTTGGAAGTGTCATCAGATGCCAGGATCATACTATCATATGTGGTGGACATGTGTGGAAGCAAAAAATATTGGTTAAAATACGTTCATGGCTAGAAAGGTTGACAATGCAATATACTGAATTGAAACCTGAAATATTTTTATTGGGGATATTACCTGATACCTACAGTAAGCAACTTATGTATTTGATTATCCATATGTTGACTGCAGAGAGGATTGTATTTTCACAAAATTGGAAGAGTGAAATGATAGCTGATGAAGATAAAGTAATAGCTAAAATTTTAGACTATGCAGAAATGCAGGTTAATGTTAGCAAATAAAGAGAAAGAAGACAGAATACTATAAAGTGTGGGAGACATTTTATAGGTGGAAAGAGAACAGATGTGAAAAAAGGTAACAGAAGATATTAAAGGTTGAATATGTAACCATTAATGTAGAAATAGATATTCATATATGATGAAATGTATAAAAATGTGATATAGGATTGTGCACATTATTTGTAACCTGTTTCTGACACTTTGTTTGATGGATGATGCTATATAAAATAAAAAACAATAAAACTCAAAAAAAAAATAATATCTTACCTGTTACTAAAATTTGCTAAGGGATTGATTTTTTTTTTTTTGAGAAAAAACATAAGACATTAAAAGGTCTTAATATAGCTTTTTCTCCCAAACCTTTTAAATCAGGCATGTGGCCCTCAACAACTAGTAATGCAGCCCCACAAGATCACAATGAATATATATAAAGTTTGTTCTTTATTATATTATATATTTTATATGTGGCCCAAGACAATTCCTCTTCACTTGGTGTGGCTCAGGCAAGCCAAGTGGTTGGACAAGCTTGGTTTAAATGTATAGTTACACCACAATCAAGAAAATGCTGAGGAGTAGGTAATCTTGCTAGATAGAGAAGGATCTGCAAGCAAACACCCAAGCTTGGTGAGCACCAAGAACTCTACTGTTCAACCCTGAGCTACAGAGTCTCTTTTATTAGAAGATGATAAGGAAAGACAATAACTCTTTGTGTCAAAACTTTCATGTTACAGACAGAGACCAACAGAAAAGAGAGAAGCTTATCAAAGCTGTTGAAAAATTCAAGAAAGAAGTAGCATCGATCCATTCTACACCACCATGTCATTCTAGAGGTGTTTCCACTAAGAATCACAATGTAAGATCATATACATCTTGTTTTGGAGGCAATGGATAGGAAGTGAAAATGTCTCTTCCAAAGAACTGTATTCCAGTGTCGGATGAGTGTATGAAAACCATTTCATTCATAGAATGAATGAAACACTAAGAGAGGGAAAGCTTAATGCTATAATTGTCTACTAATAAATGGAATATAGACTCATATCCTCAACTTATTTTCCTAAGGTACTGAACACTTTTATTAGATGCTAGTTTAACAGCAGTAAGAATAATCTATTTTCAAACTCTGTGTTGTTTTAACTTATTTCATTTTATTTGATTTTGCTCAGATTATATTATTATTGGATTAATTAATCAGATTAATTAATTAAGGATTGTGCTCAATGTTACATTTCATTTTTCTTCTCCAACTCTACTTTATCATCTCTTCAGCAAAATGAGCCATGTGATTTGAGATGGTTCTGTGAGTTAAAAATATTATAAATATCAGTAGGATGATGAATCAATGAAAGTGTTTCTTCCTACTCATATTTTCATAATATCCACCTTCCTCATTAGATGTGAAATGATAGAATATCATTTCCCACCTGTATTTTTGCAAGACCTGTCCATGGAAAACTGAAGCCTCTTTTATAAAGTCAGTTCCGGCCTAAAGATAAATTTCTGCTGATTCCAAATCATATCCTGTTATCATTATTTTATAAAGTACGGTTTACCTGTCACCAATTCTTGGCCCATAATGGAATGAACTAGGAAGGAGGATTCCAAGGAGCATTTTAGAATGCCTGTACTTACACAAATTTTTATATGCTTGATTTTTTTTCTTCCACGAGTAGAATGTATCTTTGCTTTAAAAAAACTCTGCAGTGATAAAACTAGCCCAGCTAAACTTTTACTCTACTATGTTGCAATTTTTATTGGAGATATTTGATTTTAAACAAGGAAAAACTTCTAAACAGCAATTTCTTCCTGGAGTGTGGAATGTAGCATTTGATTTCCCATCTATGTTTTTTAATAACTGAATCCATTCTATTTGTTCTCCTTTACAAGATTTCAGACATATAATTCTAGGGCCATGGTGGCGAACCTATGACATGCATGCCCGAGGTGGCGGGCACGCGAGCTGTTGCCCCACCACACATGTGCACATGCCTCTTGCCAGTTGGGTCGCAAAAAGGGTCCTCCCACCTGCCCCTCCACTATACTTACCTATTTTTGCCTCTTCAGAAGCATAGCTGATTGGTGCAGCAGCGCCGATCAGCTGTTTTTTGCTCTGGGGGATTGTGTGCGCATAGGGGGTCATGTGCGCATGTGTGTGGGGGATTATGTGCACATGCACAGGGGAGATGGGCACACGTGCATGCAAGTGCGTGCACGCCCACTTTCGGCACGCAACGAGGAAAAGGCTTGCCATCACTGTTCTAGGGTGCAGATGGGCAATTACATTTTTAAAATGTTTTATCTATTTTTCCTAAATACTCAGCAGTTACCAAATCACCTGAATTTGGTTTCAAGAGCAAGATCACCTCCTTTGAGAAAAGAGGACCAGAGCCCTTCCAAACGGTCCAAGAAAATGTACGCAAGTCTCCAGCCCTCCAGAAATGCACTCCAGCCATGTGCATTATCTCTTTCCTTGTCTCCTGGGAAATTGTGTCAGAGCCCTAAGAAGAAATTTATTAGAGGAGACCTACTGGACACACATGCTGATTGGTTTATGGAAACAAAGCAGCCTTTTACCCCAAAGCTCTTAAAAACAGCAAGTAAATCATTTCTTTCAAAATATAGATATTATAACCATTCGTGCAGGAAGAAAAGCTTTTCTCCTCATACACAATCGCACAAAAGATCAAGAAATGTTTACAGGTAAAGAGTTTGTCAGCTTATTATCAACAAATGGTTGGTGAAGCTGAACCAATCTCAGCTTCAGACAAGTAAATTTTAAGCTGCTATCACTGTTGCTGATATTTTTTTTTCATCTTCTAGGTCTATGGATGACAAGTGGCTAAGAGCTTATAGGGATGACCCTCCATGCCATCCACTCAAGGTTTCATATTTTTAAGTAATGGATTAAATTACGCAGACAGTAACATTCCTAAATATCAACATTAGTATTAAAATGTATTGGCCATTGCTCAATTTTTTATTTATCTATAATGAAGTTTCAATTCTCTGCTCACATGGACTGAAAAAGAAGTCTCATTAGATTCAGAGAGTCTAATTTCTGAGAAGACAAGATTTAGATTGTGTTGTGAATAATGTTATTTGATTCTTCTAAGTAATACTAGTTATGAAAGCAATTTAAAACTGTACTTCTTTGGGAAATCTAGTATTTCAGAGTGGATAATGACAGTGGTGTTTCAGGATGGTACACCTAAAATTACAGAGCTGCTTTGAAAACACAGTGTTTAAAAAGATCTAAAAGTCACAACTCAATCCATTGCAGAATTCTCCCTCCTAAAAGAAAATGTAAAAACATAAATCATGTGTTCACTAATGTAGTCCGAAATTATGTGGAAGAAACACACTGTTATTTTGCTTTTCAGAAAAAAAGCTACTTTCCTTTGAAAGCAGATTTTCCCAAACACATGCAGAATTAAAACTTCCATAATTTGCAGATAGTATCTGTGATTGTAGTCTAACAGCAGATATGCAGAGTTGCTTTAAAGGAACAAGAGAGCATGTCTGAAATTAACATTTCCCTTTTTCATTTGCTTTTTGGTCATTGCAGCACATAAACATCAGAAAAAAAAACAGTTTGAAAAGTGATAATACAAGTACTTCATTGGATTATTTAGTATCCAATGTGTATTCATGTAAAAAAAAACAACCAACAGAAAACCACAGTCCAGGGAATAAATAATAATGGGTTCTTCTTGACCAAGGGCCTGCTGAAAGAAACATGCTTTTATGATGGTTTTTGTTGGACAGCAGATTTTCCATGTGATCACAAGAAATCTTTATTTGTCTTTGATTTGAGTTGGCATTCACTTCTGAGAGTGTGAAGGCTTTGGACCAATCTGGTAAATAATCAGTTATTTGGGACATAGGATGTATTCAAAAGAAATATTTCCTTCAGCGCAACAGCCAACATGCAGATAAGCAGGGATTAGCGCTAGACAAACAAGGAGAAAACAATGCTGTAATTAAGGAACTACCAAGGAACAAACCACACCCTCATCAAAATAGTCAGGGCAAGCTATTGGATATAAACAGAAAGTAAACCCCCGATTCACTCTCACTGATGATGTTACCTAGTTGGGTAATGATATGTTTGCAAGCAAACAAGTTCAGAGAGCACCAAACATGGAACAGTTTTTTATGTTCATCATGGGAAGGAGGTGGGGTAGTTTGACTCCATACGTATATGACCAAGAACATCTGTCCCTTATGGGAAAGTGGGTTCTGGGTGTGCTAGGCAGGCTGCTATATTGTGGGAGCTTGTTTCCCATTGCTAGTTTCCTGTTGGCAGAATTCTTCCATCATTGCACCTTCCAGCTTCCTGCAGAGATTCAAATGTGGTGGCATCTTGGTGAATCACTGCTTTTTCAATGGTATTTAAAGGAGACAAAGGCGAGTGCCTTAGTAACTTTGCAGGTTCTCCTTCTAACAGCAACCATTCAGATTTTTAGAGAAACCCCAAATCACCAGCAGAGGTGCTGATTGTGTGTGTGTTGTGTGTGTGAATTTGAGGATCAGCAGCAATAAAATTGATTTTAGATCAATATTAAACTACTTTTGTCAAACAGGGATAAAAATGGTGGTGTGGAAGTGTCACTAATTATATCCTGTCAAACACAGGGTGTGTAGAAATATCCAGGATCTATGCATAAATCTAAAGTGTATTTGCTTCATTGTGGGTGTACAAAAGGAACACATGCAGACCCAGATAAAGGATATGCAATATATATTTTATATTCTATATTTTAGGAGCTGATTTTGTTCTCCCACATCTGAGAATGAACAAGTATTTTCCTTTTATGAATTATTAAGGCCTTTTCAGAGAGACATTTTGTGCCTTATGATCTTGCCCATTCAAACTGGGTTTTTTTTCCAGAAAAGCAAATAATAGCATAGCACACATGCTCAAAATGTAATTACTGTGAAGCTAACTATTGTGAAGCTACTTAGGATTTTGCATTGCCTTGAAGGATTTTGCATTGGCTTTGAAGCTTATTGTTATTTCCTACTGGTACTTTGCCAAAGCCAGAAGAGCATTGATCCTGACACTGCGTCTAGGCAGATGCCTCTTTGGGCTTTGACAAGGGCAGCTGGAGAAGACAAAGCGATGAATTCTTTAGCACACTTCGTCAACACTGGGGTGAATGAAGAGTGACCTGTCCTCTGCAGCATTCATTAAAACTTTGCAATGCAAAGTGAAGCAACATGGCTGCTTTGGAACAGATGTTTGCCAAAGCAAATGCCTACTCAATGATTTGCACAGCCTCAATATAAAGCAATGAATGAGATAAAAGCACTTGCTTATGTCTTTTTCTTTGTGTTTAAAAATTATAGAAACATTCTGGGAATTCAACTGCTATTCAAATGCTTCTTCGTGCAAAGTGAGTTTTGCATTTATTTTTGATAAGAAAATAAAATGTGCAACAAAATATTAGAATTATGGCTGTTTCAAGAAACCTGAAACATGGAGACAATTTCTTTGTAAGAACCTAACAAGAGTTCTGAATGACCCAGGCAAAGGTCTATCTAGTCTGCCTTTTTCTTTTCTATGGGCAACCTGACGTTTTGAGCCTGGAAGCAGGATAAATGATCTGTCTATGCTAATATTATCATCTCAATGGTGAGAGCAGGTGATATGCAAAGCCCACATCAGGGATGCAAAAAATATTAGGTGGGCATTCCATGAAGATTACCCACCTGTCTTTTGAACCCCTTGGAATAGAGTTCGCCATGCTTATTCTGCAGAGTGGGGATTAGAGAGAAGAGCACTCTTTGCTTACAGAAGGTGCCATTTTCTTTCCTGGTTCTAATATGGTTGGGAAAGTTACTTTAAATCTCTGGAGAACTGCAGTCAAGATGATGAGCCACATTGGGATCAGTGCTGGTTCACTATCAAGCTATGCATGTAATGTAAGTTGTGAGGTTTTGCCTTAATGTAATGGATTTCTGACAGTGGTTTGGGTAACCTTTTGGTGGCCAGATGTTGCATTTGGCTTTGGGGAGGACTGGGGGCATAATAACACCAGATTGGCTGATTCTTTTTAAACTGACTCAAGAGATAGTTTACTTATCCCCCTTTATTTTTAACAAAATGTTAAGCTTATTTTAGGGCTTACTGAACAGGCTTTGCATGTTTACATCTCATAATGATATGGAACTCTCTTTTGTTCATTGCGATTTAAAAAAACAATTTAGGACAGAGGTCCCCAACCTTTTTGATCTCAGGGACCACCATATTAATAATTTTAAATCCCAGTATGAATCCAGCATGCCACCCCCTAACCCTTCCTTTCCCCTCCTCTGATTTTACCTTCCTTC
>JANHGC010002485.1:40984-51120 GCA_027560395.1 Boaedon fuliginosus | reverse complement strand
TCCCTCGAGAATGACACGTGTACATCTGAAACGACCCGCAAAGCCGCCAGGTAGACCCCGCGAGCCGGCCCCCGTGGCTCGGAAGGGGAAGAAAAAGACGGTGCCGTCTAAGGAGTCTCTCCTTCGGCATCCGCTCTGCCTGTCTCCCGCTTGAAAAAACCCTCCTCAGCGGATCGGTGCGGTGAAAAGGCCGGGCTTCTTTCCTTCGGGGGGGGGGGTGACTTTCATTCCTGTACTCGGGGGAGGGGAACTGTGTGCGTGTTGTGTGCGTTCGTGTGTAAAGCACGAGAGAGGAGAAGAAAAAAGAGCGAGGTCTCAACTCAAAGCCCCGACGTTTCCTGCCTTCCACTGCCGGCGGCCGCCCCGCATTCTTGGCATTCCTAGGCTGTGACTCCGAGGTCGTCGTCTTCGTCGTCTCGGCTGAGCAGCAGCGCTTGGATGAGAAAGAGCAGCAGGGCAGGCGCGCTCGCCTCAGCGCAGTGGCCGCCTCCGCAACGCCCGGCTCTCGTTTTAATATTAGGGAGACAGTAATGGGTCGCCCCCTCCACCCAAACAACCAACGCTCCCGGTTCTCCCCTGCCGCCCCGCTCTCCTCTTCTTCCTGAATTTGGCGCTTCCTTCCCCAACTCCAAACTTTTCTCTAGCGCCCCGTGCCTTGGGGGGGGGGGAACCAAAGGCGGAGCGTTTTCTCCCCCCCCTTTTTTGCCGCTCCCCCCACCCAACCAGTATCCCGCTTCTCCTTCCTCTCCGCCCGCCCCCTCCCCTCCCCCGATTAACTTTTGCAGCGAGCGGACCTCTCGCCTGAAACTTTCTCCCCCCTCCGGATTGGATTCTTGTGGTTAAGACAGACGCCTGGTCCATCCGTCGTGGCGAGATTTTCTTCGGGATTTCCCCCTCCTCCCCACCAAATTGTGTGTGTTTTTTTGTTTTGTTTCCCTGGGGGTGGAGGCGAGAGAAGAAAAAAGGCTCGTGATCTGGCTTCTTGGGGCCAAGCGGCCGCATTTGGTTGATCCCAAGACATGTGAACAGGTAAGCGGGAGATGCAACAGTTTGGAGTGGGGGTGGCGGCCTGGGCGAAAAAGTTTCTGAGCCTAGCGTGCGAGAACACACTTGCCTTTGCAAGCGGGTCTCCAGCCTGTAATAGTTGCGTGCTTTTATCGGCTGTGATTATTATTATTATTATTATTATTATTATTATTATTATTATTATTATTATTATTATTATTATTATTATTATTATTATTGACTCAGTTTCTGAATCTTCTCTTTTCTAAAGAACGACTTTAAATAGAAATTAAGTTGTAAGCGTTGCATGCAAAAGGGAGGGAGGGTTGGAAACGAAGTGAATTTGAAAAGTAGCTAGACCAAATCCCTGTTCAGTTCTCTAGGTTACTGCTTGTGGTGTTGGTAAAAAACAACAACTGTAAACAGTTTGTTTGTTTGTTTATTTAAATTTATACCCTGCCTCTCTTCCTGGGTCAAGTTGTAACTTTCCTCCTCCATGGCTGACTTCCAGAGCACTGCAGAGTGACTTCTGTCCTTCAACTTTCAGCCAGCCAACTTTCCCACTCTCCACTGGTGTGTGGAGGGGTATATTTTGCTCTTTGTTCCCTGGCAATCAAATCTCTTAGCCATCCATCTCGGGCAAATGCTGTGACAAGGTAGCATCTGTTACTGTTCCTTGCATGGTAAAATCCTAACCTGGCCTTTCCCAGCCGGAGGTCTTTCGGCTGGGTTTTGGACTGGACTTCTCAGCATCCCAAGCCAGCCTGGGCACAGGGATTTGAGGGTTGAGGACGAGTCCTTTGATTTATAACATCTGCAAAAGAAGTGTGGCTATTTAAATATGGTAAGTAGGGTGAAGGTTTTGAACTTTCTGTACAAAGGTTTTCTGAGAAAGTGCTGCAGGAATGAAGGGAAGGGGGAAAAGTTGTGCCAAACTATGTTTTCTCTGCCCTCGTGATGTCTTTATTCCAGTAAAGTGTGCATTGTAAAATTGAAAGCTGCTTTTTTTTTAAAATGTAGATCCTCTTAGTGCATTGGATTTTACTAGTTTTAAGCTTCTCTTAAGAATTTAAGACTCCAAAAAAGCCATACTGTAGCCGTACAATTTCCCTTTAGGTATTGTGCATTCAAATGTGGCTTTAGGAGAGGCCCCTAGAGTTAAAAGGCAATCCTACTCATTTTTGTCTTTTCCAAAGGTGTAAGTTTCACACATTTGCTTGCATAATGCATATAGTTTTTTTAGAATACAGTTATCTGTATTGTCACTTAGAATTCCTAAAACATGGTTTCATTTTTGATTGTGCTTAGGTGGGAGCAAAAGCATGGAAATGTGATTTTTTTTCCATTTGCCTCTCTGTGCTAGGTGTGGTAAGCCCTCCAGATGTTACTAAGTATAATTTCCATTGGCTTCAGCCAGCATATGAGCGTGGTGAGGGAGCGTGGTGAGGGAGATTGGCAGTGGGCAACATCTGGAAAAGAACAAATTCTTCATTGTTGCTGGACATTTAAGAGGCTAAGGATTCTTACTGTATTTTATTATTCAGCTTGTTTACCTACCCATAAATGTTGATGGATTCCTTTTTACAGTACATCTATGTACAGTACAATTGAATAACTAGTTAATATGTGAATCAAACCCAGTGGAAACAGTGTTTTAGGCAATGAGAAAACTTTTTCATGTTGAATCTGGTGACATCTGATGTCAGAGAACTGTAGACATTAAACTGTGGTGCAAATGTGCTTGAGCTTATGTTAAGGCCAGGAAACAAAGTACCGTAGTTACACAAATATGAAGTCGTCTAGAAAAAAACCCGTGTTCTATCCATCATTGCATCATGTTGTTATCAGTAAAGTGAATGGTTATCTCGGTATGTGAGATGCTCCCATCTCATTTTTAGAAGGATTTTCAAGGAGAATTTTCCAATTCTTCTGGACTGCGATACAGTGCATTAAAATAATAAGACTCATAAAAATATAATCATGAAGATACTAGCACTCTGGATACAAATGAAAGGATATTGTTAAATCATGCAAAACTGTTGGCAATGTTAATAAACAACCAGCATTAGGAATAACGAATTTAGAATACTGCTTTATACAGTGGAACCTCTACAAATTTTTCTACCTCTGGTCGTGAATGGGTGCTCAGGTGGCGACCAAACAGCCACGGCGATTTCCCTTCCACGCTGCCCCATTTTGGTTTTTTTCACGCTTCTGGTGACTATGTCATCGGTTGATGACCGTATTCTCGGAATGGATTATGTCATCACCCAAGGTTCCACTTCATATGTTATCATGATTACTGTTGAAAAATATTTGATCATGCCAGACAAATCTTACTGCATTCTTTGACAAAGGGACTATATTAATAGACTAACAAAATGCTGTGTATATTGTATACTTTGACTTCCATAATGCATTGACAGGCCACAGCCTACTTCTTAGTAAGACAGAAAAATGTAGTATAGCATTACCACCAGATGGATTTGTAACTGTCTGAATAACTGTACTCAACTTGTAGTTCACAACTGCAATAGATGAAAACAAGCAGTGGCATAGCCTAAGGTTCTGTCTTTGGCCCAGTACTCTTCAATATCTTCATAAATGATTTAGATGAGGGCATAAAAGGGGAATTAATCAATTTTTCAAGTTGTGGGGAGAACATTTAGAAGATAGAAGAAGATCTAGAAGGATCTTTACAGATTTGAAGACTGGGTCCTATCCAGCAAAATGCAACTCAGTGGTGACAAAAGTAAAGTTTTACATTTAGGCAAGAAAAAACAAAAACATAGGTATAGAACAGGTTGTACTTGGCTGAACAGCAGTAACTGTGAAAGGGATCTAGGACTCCTGGTGGACAACCAGTTAAGTATGAGCCAGAAGTGTGCTTCAGCTACCAAAAAAGCCAGTGCAGTCCTAGGCTGCATCAACAGATGGAGGGTATCAAGATCAGTTAAAGTGTTAGTTCTGCTTTATACTACCTTGATAAGGCCACACTTGGAATACTGAATCCAGTTTTGGTCACTATAAGGCAAAATTGGTGTTGAGACTCAGAGTGCAGAGGAGAACAAGATGATTAAGGGACTGGAGGCCAAAACAAATATAGAAAGGTTGTTGGAAGTTGGTATGTCTAGTCTTAACAAAAAGGACCAGGTGTGACATGATAGCAGTCTCAACATTGCACAGAGAGGAGGGTATTGACCTATTCTCCAAAGCACTGAGGGTAGGACAAGAAGCAATGGATGGAGAGAGATCAAAGAGAGATCCAACTTACAACCAAGAAGAAATTTCCTGACAGTGAGAACAATTAACCTGTGAAGTCGCTTGCCTCCAGAAATTGTGGGTGTTCTATTACTGGAGATTTTAAAGGAAAGATTGGACAGCCATTTATTCAGAACAGTGTAGGATTTCCTGCATGAGCAGGTGTTTGGACTAGAGGACCTCCAAACTCCCTTCCAATTCTAATTATATTGTAAATACTGTTAATACCTAAATTGGATTAATCTAATTATGTAACATATCCAATCACAATGTCTTGAGATGGTCAGTCCAAGATATGCTGAAGTATTCAGATTCTAGGAAAATAGAAACATAGGAAATTACCTTCTACTCTGTTAACTAGTGACCCTCTGGGGTTTAGGTATCGGACTGGAATTTCTTTATCCTTTTATCTGGGAATGCTGAGGAAAGGTCTGGACAAACTACGTACTTTACTGAGTGATAGTTCTACTTAAAATTGGCCTATTGCTGGATTAAAGAGATAGAATCTGCCTTCTTCAGTCTGGGACTATTCTGATGTATTCGACTACATAGCCTACAAATTCCAATCAACATGGACACTGACATGTTGGATGAAAATTATAGAAGTTTTAGTCCAAACATTTGCAGGATATTAAATAAGAAAAGATAGTGTTAGGGGCTTTTGAGCAATCAAGCATGGATTCATGCTGCCTTCCAGATATGATGTTGAAATAGTTTCCTTGACCCTTTCATATGGAAAAGCAGTGGTAAAAGTTCAAACATTATTTCTTTTTATATATTTGACTTGAGCAGATCTTAATCTTCACAGAAGCATTTCCTCTTGGTATAAAAGAAGTGAGCATGGCACTTCTAAGATGGTGGCCTACAAATAGTTTTCTAATCAAATGCTGCCCTAGCAATAAAAATATATATGGTATAAAATTAACTGGAGGCAGGATTTTTACCAGGTTTTTCAGAGTAGCTAATTCTGTCAGGAGTCCTGAGGCTCAATTCTACCCTTTTTACTCAGAAGTTGTTCTGACAGAGTATGGTCAGTTCTCCTTTGCCTGTTTTTGTTTTTATTTTTGGAGTTTCAACATGTTTGTTGAAATAGTGGGCAGATCTGCATAATCCCACATACATTGCATTAATGTATTGTAAACATTGAGTTGATGTATTTTCTTGACAGAAGCCCTTCTTCTTTATTTAGATTGTTTAGCAGCCTGATGTTTCCACGATTGCCCTTTCAGGAAGGTGCTTGACTTATTAGTATTGTAGGATTATAATTGCTTAATGATAGACGTTTTTCCCATGTTCTGCTTAAAAATTCTATTAGCAGTTGCAGGAAAGATATGAGAACCTCAAAAACATCTTTTAATCTGAGTCAAAATACTCAGATAGATATTAAAAAAGGAGGGATAGATACTAAAAAAGGGCACTCTAGAGTAAGACACCATTCATAAATTTGTTTGCTCTGGAACTATTTTGTTCTGGAACACATTTTTTGATGTTACATTAGGCTTGGGCTGTGGGTGTTTTAGAGTTGTTAACAATATCTGTTAAGTAATTTTGATGCAGTTTCTTTCTATTTAGGTTTTTAAGATTCTTGGACTTAGCTGGAACCTGGCTAAGTAAAAAGGATATAGGAAAGTATACCAAATTGGTGTATGACTTCATTGGCTCATACTTTCAGAGATATTTTCTTACTTAAACAAAGACATAGAACGACCTCAAGCAGAGGAAAAAAAACAGGGGGAGTGGAAGTGTCTTCCAACTTCCTGCTGGCTTTCCCATTGATGGTGTTTGTGGGAACTGGCAGGGAGTGTCAGAAATCATTTGTCCTTGTACTGGCTGACCCACAAAACTGCCTGCTACTTTGAGAGGGAGAGGGAACAAAGGGAGCCATGGACTGCAAGGAAAACTGTACCCCTACTCTGCATCCCGGTGTGTCCCAAAGGCTCCCTTCAGGGAGGAAGAGGGTTCACCTGTTGACTGCTCTCAGTTCACCAGTCAGTCCTACTTCCTAAGCAGGCATTCAAATCACTTCCTTGTCTTTCCCTCGCCACTTACACCATTAAGAGATTTCAAATTTCAGCCTTGGTTTCAAAGCACCAATCACTGCTCACTCATTGGGCATTGCTGCCAGCCAATTTGGTGCAGGGATCAAAGGGTGGGAATATGCCAACCCCCATCTCCCCTTTTGCCAGGAGTGGTACAGTGGCCTAGAGGTGGAGTTCTCGCCTCACAATCAGGAAGCTGTGGGTTCGATCCTAAGTAGAGGCAGATAACTCTCTCTCTGGGCACAATGAAGATTTATCTGCTGAGCAAAGCTCCATATCGGCGATAGGAAGGGCATCCAGCCAGTAAACACTTTGCTAGCTCCATTCAGTCGCCAAGACTCTACTCTGTGAGGGATTGTGGGGTCATTAAAAGAAGATGATGATGATCTTCCCTTTTCCAAATAACCTATGGGTTTCTGGGAACTATAGTCAGAAGGCATTGTGGCACTGAAACAACCACAACTTTCCAAAATTTCATTCCATAGATGATAGGGCCCCAGATTTTGTTACATTCTGTAAGTTAGCTCACTTGAGGAATCTTAGTTCAAAAAATGTTGCCTTAAGATGTACCGTATTGCCAATTTTTGAATTGAGATAGGCCTTCCTTTTTACTTTTGGCTAAAACTAGGAAGGTAGATCTTGATAATGATTGTTACTGAAATAATACAGACATATAAATGTGTTATAAAAACTGCAAATTCTGTATGCAATTTCATTTATACTGTATAGTAGGCCTTTTCAAAATAGGCCTATCAGGCATTTGTTCTTTGATGGGAGAATAAACTTATGTATAACTTTTATAGCCTTATTTTGTGTCATTTCAGTTTTATGCTATTTTTAATTGAATTTATTTATATGTCACCTTTTTTCCAAAAGCTCAGAGTGATTTCTGTGTGGCGCTTTCTTTAGTTTATTCTCACAGGACAATTGTACAGGTAGGGTAGGCTGCAATTGATCCTAAAATCACCCAAGGACTCCCATGCTGAGGATACATGATTGGCAAATGGCCCAGTTAGAATTGTCTGTTCCAGGCATCTTATAAATCTGACTGATTTACACCAGATGTTTGGAATTTTTCCAATGGCCTAGTAGGCTGTTTGGTGGAATGTTTGTACTGGCTTCAAAAGATTGCTCTTGAGTGCCTTGTCTGAGTTCATCCATATTGGTTCATAGGTGAGCTGAGGACCTTTGCAAAGTGAACTACAGTTATATCTCAGTACTCATCATTAATTGGTTCTAGGAGGTGCGCTGAACACTAAAAATGACAATTACCAAACAAACCATGTGACCTACCATGTGACCCTTTGTTTTGGCCAGGAATGACTTCCTCTGTGCTCTCCACTGTCATCCCCCTTTTCCTATTTCAGCAACCTTCCCAGCATGACCAACTCCTGTCCTCTGCGGCTGTCCTCTGCTTCCTTTTGCAGTGACCTTCCCGGCATGGCCGTTTTCTTATCTGTTCTCCATGGTCATTCCCTCTTCCTATTACAGTGTATTGAGTACAAACAAAAAGTGAATATCAGGACAAAATTTTCACAATTTGGTGAAATTTTTTTGAGTACCAAATTGGAAGAGTTTTGAAGCAGTCAAGTATTGAGCTACCAGTGTGGCTAAAGAGATATCTGAAGGTGGAAGAAGATGGAAAGTAAATCTTAGTGGTTTCTGGAGGAGGTATGGTGAACTGAAGATCACTGCAGTAAAGGCCAAGGAACTGATGAGTAGACTGGTTCCTTGGAAGCTCTCTGAGTAGTGAATGTCTGGGAAATTGTCCCCTTGTAGTCAGGATGGCTGCTTCTCATGGGGAGACTGCAGGATATGTTTAGCCATCTTGCATGTAAGTAAGCAGAAACTTTTAAAGGACATTTGCAAGCCTCACATTCTAGTAACTTTTAGAAGTTGCTCATTAACTACTACTAAACTATTAGAGACGTTCAGAATAACAGTTTGAAAACACCCGATCAGTTTGCCTTCAATCCTGGATGAAAGAAAATTTTAACCATAAGCCTAAAAATTCAAAGAATTGGAAATAGTAAAAACTAAATAAGATTTTGATCTCAGAAATATTTAAATGAACAGATAAGAGTCCAGATAAAATTGGAGTATTGAAAATACTCCATAAAATAAGATTAATTATGGAATTAATATGGAATTAATTATAAAGTACAAACAGCATCTCATAGGAAATAGTTTCTATTTTAGTTTTTATAGGACATTAACATAAATAAGCAACTTTATGATTTCAAAAAGTGGACACTGGAGGGAACTAAAGATTTTAGGTTGAGGAAAGATATAGGCCTGTAGGATGGTGCAAAAGTTAACGTCACTAAAAATATTGAAGGAAATTTTTTGAAAAGTAGAATCAAGAAATAGTAGCCAGAATATCAACAATATTAATTAATGGTGTTGGCTTCTGTGGGTAGACTGGGCCCAAAAATATTACTAAAAAGTCAGCTGTAGAACAAATTTCATCTGAGAAGATAGAAATGGTATCAAAAGTGGATTTATAATTGATAGCCAAGATAATTATTTACAAAAGAAAGTTTCACTTGATGTCCAAAAAGAAAACCAAAAACCTGGCTGAAGTTTTAAAATTTAAAACCAATAAACTGAACAGGAAAAAGAATTCCTATTGGATTTACAAAAGAGGCTTGTTAAAGCATTAAAGAACTCTATATGATGAAATGAAAAATAAAAGCCTATGACAATATATAAATGAACTAAAGAATAAGACTATTTGAAATAAAATAATGAATATAAAGTAAGTTTATTTGATCAAAGTTAGAACGATATGTTGTTACATCTCGTTACTGTTTATCGACTTTCTACTGACACCAGACTGAAAATATGAAGTTTTATGGATATTAATAGAAGAGATGGAATATAGAATGAAAAAGCAAACAAACATAAAAAATTAGAGTGAGCGAAGAGTCATCAAATTTGTTTATGTTCCTGTGATAAAGATTGGAAATCACTTTTTATTTTTCTTTCTTTACTCTTTATTAGATTCTTACTTTTCTTTTTTCTTTCTTTTTCCTTGGACTTCTTGCTTTCCTTAACTTTAATTTGTATTAGATTTTACCATTATAATCTACATTCTAAATATATACATATATTATACATATATATTCACACACATAAATATAGTGTTTGTGTAGATATGTGTGTGTAGATATAAGTGTGAGTCGAGTCTACAGTGTTTTCCCTTATGGTATCAATAGGGAAATTGACGAATAACCATATTTAGTGTTAGTAGCTTCCACATCCAGAAGCAAAATGAATGTGTATAAGAACGTGCTTCTACAGTACAAAAGTGATAGCTATATATGCAGTACTGTAGGGATAGATTATTTAGGAAATGTATGTAGTAAAACAAGAGATTGGGTCAAAAATGATCGAATGTGGATTGGATACAAATCTGAGTGACCTGTAAGAAAGACCTGTATTTTCTAGGGGCTTGTTTATGCAAAGAATGAACAAGGTTGAAATCACAAAACACAAAAGCCAATATGTATACATAGGAGGAATGAAAAGCTCAAGAGGAAGGGGGAGACTGAGACAGTTGTAACTGGATGAAATTAATGAGATCCAAATAAAAAGGTAGAAAGCTTAAAGAAAAATTCAGTCTAAGAAGGACTGAATAGGTAGGTATGAATCAATGATAGAAAGCTGTAAAAAGATTTAATAAATTGTGTTAATTAAAAACTGGATTTAGCTGTATTTCCTATCTCATGCTCTTAATTTGTATTCTTTATTCCCTTTCTATACTTGATACAGGAGTGGGTTTCTCCCGGTTCGCTGGTTACCCGCTTTGTGGGCGCGCTTTCCGAATGC
>JANHGC010002485.1:15662-26558 GCA_027560395.1 Boaedon fuliginosus | reverse complement strand
GACACCCAAGTTGCGAACCCGATCTGAGGGGAGCAATTTCTCTCCCCCCAGCTCCAAAGATGGAATTTCAACTGGGCTACGTGGAGGCAGTACATAAAGCCACTCGGTCTTGTCAGGGTTGAGTCTGAGTCTGTTGGTTCCCATCCAGATCCTCACAGCCTCCAGGCACCGGGACATCACCTCCACGGCTCCACTAGCTCCGCCAGGGGCAGAAAGATTTCAGTTGAAAGATTTCAGTGGGATCCATCTAAAGTACAATCGATTATAGTATGGGAACTTCTGCATTCCTTTTGCGTTATTAGAAAAGTATAGCATTTCATGGTATTTGCTGATTTTTACCATAAATATTCTTGACTTTGCAAGCATGGCTACTTCATTGACTTGATTTCTCAAAAAGATGTTTTTTTCAAGTGGGATTTCAAAGCCTAGCAGTCTTTCCTCACATCCCCACCTTTCTTCCATCTTATGGTTCCTAATGCCCTTCCGTTATAATGACTGGTATCTGTTATCTTACCTCGGAACTATGCTTTTCCAGTGCACTTCAGAGTTTCTCAGCAACCTCTTCCCCTGTAACTTTTTAAATCAACAGCTGTTATAAGCCAAGTGAGACTGATACCTTTATCAAGAGGCTTTATCCATCAAAGGGCCCTTTCAGACCTGGAGCCATTTCCTGGAGGTATGAGTTATCCTGTAGAAGTTAGAAGTTACTTTAAGAACCTGGAGCATCTACAGACTCAGAGCAAGCTTAACAAACACCAGGTTGGGAAATTACAAATGTGTTCCTTGTTTTAACATTCAAATCCCTTACATTCCAAACATGCAGAAAAACAGGTTAATGCCTGATCATTCATACCAGAACATTTCTTGCTTCAAACTCTGCCCAATCTCCATTCTGTGCTCAGGAAACTTTGGACTTCCACCCTGTACCTGGGAACCATTACTGAATTTTTGTCAGTGAGCATGACATTCTCTACTTTCTCAGATGCATGTCAGGTAAGAAGTTGTGCGTAGTTTTTAAGAAGAGATTGGACTCAAATGGTATATGGCAAGGGTCTTGAAACTTGGCAAATTTAAGACTTGTGGACTTCAACTCTCAAAATGAGCTAACATAACTGGAGGAAGAATTCTGGGAGTTGAAGTTCACATGTCTTAAAGCTGTCAAGTTTGAAGACCCCTGGTCGGGTTTCCTGTCTGAGCAGGAGGTTTGGACTAGAAGACCTCTAAGATCCCTTCCAACTATTACTCTGTTAAACATTGGAAAGGAGATGTATGTGATGTTAAAATATTTCCATGGTACCTGGCTGATTGTGTTCCTTTAATTCTGGTAATAAGAAGGCGTTTCAGTTGGGGTACCCCAAATATATAATGCCCTGACATTGCTTACTGTTCTAATGTCTTTCTTTGATGGATTTTCCTCATTAGGAAGTCTTAATGGAATTAAACATAATAGCAATAGACATATTAAGGGAAACACTCTAGAGAACCAGTTTCATACTGTATATTTTTCTTATTTTTAAAGTTTTTGTTTGTTCAGAGTTGTTGAGAGACAGGTATATTAATTTAATTAATAATAGTTTGAGCAACATACAGGGAAATTAACTGTCTTTGGTAATTAAATTATGCCGTAAAGTTTTATATACTTTGTATTCCTGTGTTGATATGTATTTGTTTTATACTCCAGCTTTCACCTGAACTAAGGTCTCAAGATGGCTAACAAACTAAACAATAGCAGTACACCAAACCACAAGAAGAGTACTCTTAATTAATACAGATTAAAAGCCTGGGGAAACAGTTTTAGAAATTTTATGAACTCTGAGAAAATAGATTTCAATATGACTCTGGAAAGAATATATTGATAGCTTGAGAGGAACAGAAGAGAGATCATCTCCTTCATTGTTCATTGAAGACAGCAATTGGACAGTAGAATATTTCTATAATCCATTAATTGTCAGGATGATTGTATTGCCTGAAATCTATTATCCTATTTAAGGAAATGTTAATTCCATACAAGGGATTTTTTTTCTATCAGAGAATTTTAGGGTTTTCCCTGTACAAAAGTGGAAAGTTTCATAGTGCTTGCCATTTCTGGGATCCAAGACAAATAAGTGGTTTCTTGTAAATTTTAGTGTCAGAAATCTGTGTTTTCAAATTTTTTTACATTTAGTCATCATTGCTGTAGAAAGAATATGATTCCAATTTGGAATTATTGTTAGGTACTGGCTTTTCTCAAGTCAAACCTTACCTTACGTTTCCATTATAGTATTCTGAAATATCTTCTTTCTGTCCATGAATTGGAATTTTGCTAAAAACTTTTATTTTATATCATGCATCCATCCATCCATCTATTTATCCAGGCATCTATTCATCCATCTCTGCAGAATTCAAAGCTACATCTAATAAGTACCACAATTTGATTACTGTCTATGATTTTATCCCAATTTATTGCAGCACATTTCTCTAGGCCACTTTCCATTGCTATATTTGTGCTAAAAATTCATAGAGTATTTGTCAATGACTAGATTAGGAAAATGGTCTTCATAAATATTCTTATTTTTACATTGAAAATAATAATAATGGTGATGATGTTGATGTTGATGTGTGCACTAAATATTTGTTTTAGACTGGATCTACAAAAACTATGGTATACTGTAGCGGTCAAGGTGCTAATCTAGAAACCAGGAGACTGTGAGCTCTAGGTTTCCTTTAAACAACGAAACTTAGCCCAACCAAACTTAAGTATATTCATCTAGGAAGGAGTATTAAGTATATTTGCCATCTTGAGTTGATAAAATATGAAAAAATGGTATAAAATTATAATAAAATCAGAAATCAAAATCCAGTCATTTACAAATACTCTATGAATTTTTAGCACAAATATAGCAATGGAATGTGGCCTAGAGAAATGTGCTACAGTAGCAATAAATTGGGGTAAAATCAGAAAGAGTAATCAAATTAAAATGCCAAATGGGCAAACCATCAGGAGCCATCAGGGTGAGGCCTACACATATCTGAGTATTTTACAGATGGACAACATCAAGCATGAACAAATTAAAAATGTGATTAGTAAAGAATATATCTAAAAAGTGAGAAAAAAGTTGAAGACAAATTGAATGGTGGAAACATCATCAAAGCCATCAGAATCCCAGCTGCCAGCAAACTGCTGGAAATGTGACTATATAAAGGGTACATTCTATCATATGCGGTGGACCTGCCCTATAGCAAAAAAGTTCTGGCAAAAAATTAGAAGATGGATTCAGGAAATTGCAACTAAGAAATTAGAATTAAATTCAGAGGTCTTCCTGCTAGGGATCTTACTGGCTGGACTCAAAAAGGAAGAAGCACATATTATGACATATATTATAACCGCAGCTAGATTAATTTATGCTCAAAATTGGAAGAATACGAACCTGCCAATGGATAGAAACGTAATAAAGAAAGTGATGAAATGTGCGGAATCAGTGAGAATGACGATGATAATAAAAGATAAAGGGGATAAGGAATTCTTTAATAATTTGGGAAAATGGTATCAATGGTATGAAAGTAGACAAGAAATTAGAAAGGAAGATGAGTGGAGATAAAAGCATAATGTAATAGGATAATATGTTTGTTTTGATTGTAAATCTATATACAGTAATAGATCTCATTATATTAGCATGTAAATGACAAAGACAAGTATCAATTATGAATGAGTGTATATAATCTTTTTTTAAAAAATAAAAACAATAATTTTTTTGTAAAAAAAAAAGCCATCAGTACCTGTATCATATATGTGATACAATTTATTGATTAGATCGGAATGACTGGAATTATTAACACAAGGGGAATATGGTAGTTTGGACCAAAAAATTAAAAAGCTAGTAAGTATTTACTATGCATTACATCCCCTTAGTATTATTTATAGCTTATGTCTGCCCTACAGAAATGGAGGTAGATGTTTACTTCAAGTCCAACTGTCAACAAAGAAAAGCATGAATTGGCGATTATGTAAAACATAGCCAAGAACAGGTATTGATGCAAGTTAAACGTTGAAAATTATTGAATGTTCAAGAAACAAAACATGGATATTGCAATAATGTAAAAAACAAGAACAAAATGCTAGCAAAGAAAAGCATTGCATGGACAATTTCTACAAAAGATCAGAGGGAAATTGGGTAAAGATTTACCCAATTTCAGTGACTTACAACTGGAATAATTAAAAAAAGAAACTGAAGGCTTGATTTTGGCTGCTCTAGAACAAGTTATTTGAAGTAATGCAATCAAGGCCTGAATTGAAAAATCATTGAATGATTCAAAATGAAGAAGTAGAAATAGTAGAGCATTTTCTTATCTCATCCAAGAAGATTGCACAAATTGATTATAAATAACAATATAACACAGTCAGCAAAATGATTCAGTGGAACAGTTGTAAAAATTATGTGCCAGTAATGAAAAACTGATGGGAACATAGAATTGAAAAAATAGTTGCAAATGAGCAGGTTAATATGTTATGGGATTTCCAAATATAGGACTGATAAAGTCTTACGCACCAGATTTAAGTCCGTTTGAAAAAAAAAAAGTATGGATAATTGAAGTGGCAATACCAAGGGATACTAGAAGACAAAGAATTGGGAAAGATCACAAAGTATCAACAACTAAAAATCACAATTGAAAGATCATGGTATAAACCAGCTGTGGTGATCCCAGTGGTTATTGGCACATTGAGTAGCATACTAAAAAATTGTTAGAAAATGTGTGCATGAACAAAATTTCCATCTGTCAATTATAAAAAGCCACACAATTTACAGTAGATCTGCACATATACTAACCAATGCATTAAGCCATCATAGATTCTTGGGAAGAACTTGATGCATATCAAGGCCAACACCAATTAAAGTACTAGCATATGTGATCTCACATTGTTGTATATATAATAATAATAATGATTATAATACTTATTATTATTATTATTATTATTATTATTATTATTATTATTATTATTATTATTATTATTATTATTTGTGGTAAAAGAAAGCAAAGATGGATGCAATTCCAAAACATCTGGAACACCGCTTGAACACCATAGGCCTTGACACCAGTCAGTTGAAAAAGACAGCTTTATTTGGAACTGCTTAATCTTGTAATGATACCTTTAACAGTATCAAACAATAACTGCCTATCTCAGATCCTTGGAAGAGATTTGATAAAAGAGTAAAATGCCAAATCCAGTCTAACATCTGGCTGGCTGACCAACCTTAATAAAACAACATCTGCTTATCTCAGGTCCTTGGGAAGGATTCTATAGGTGGATAAAAATGCCAAATCCAGTCTGGCTGACTGCACAACCAATCATAATATCCACTTTTTTAATTATCTTTTTCCTGTTCTGAATGATGCCACAAGATGACAGGTAGTCCTCAACTTACGACCACAATTGGAACCAAAATGTTAGTTGCTAAGCAATGTGTTAAGTGAATTATCACATGGACCTTGTTTTACAACCAATTTTTACCACAATTGTTTATCCCATGTTTATTAAGGAAATTACATGGTCATAAATCACTTTTTGGGAGGCCATGGTAACTTTGAATGATTGTTAGATGAATGGCTATATATTGAGGATTAATTAGTTCCCCTTTGGGGTGAAGAGAGGCGGGGTATAAATTTAATAAATAAATAAATAAATTATACTCAGATTTGTTACTTGGGCTCAGATCCTGTACTGTGTTGCATTTCAAAGACCTAACTCAGGCTTGGAAAACTGTCAAACCAATTCGCTCTTTCAACAAAAAAGCCTTATGAGGACACAGTCAAAAGGAACATTTATTTATTTATTTTATTATTTTTTATTTTATTCTCTTTATACCCCGCTTCTCTTCCCCGATCAAGGGGAACTTGAGGCGGTTTACAGCAGATTAAAATACAATCCAATAAAAACATATTTAAAAAACAATTTATATGACAATAAAATTAACAAAATACCAATCACACACCATGCAACAATCATTCTTCCACGGGATCATCAATTCGACGCCTGCTGACAGAGCCAGGTCTTAGTGGCTCTGTGGAACGGCAACAGACTAGGAATGATTCAGATCTCCATGTGTAGCTGGTTCCAAAGGGCCGGTGCCACCATGGAGAAGGCCTTTGATTGGGGACCTCCAGCTGGTATTGTTTAGCTGACTGGACCCGTAACACGCCATAACATAAAATGAAACATCCATTTTGTTTTCTTCTGTGTACTGGGATTAAAATAACAGTAATCGAGTACTATAAACAGTCTTATATGAATTCTTATTACAAAGCTTTTAAGAATTAAAAACTGAATGTCAGTAAATTAGTTTTTTGTCACCATTTTATAGTAGACATCATATACATCCATTTTCCTATTTTTCAATTTAAAAAAGTGACAAAATTTAATCAAGGAGACAACTTTTATTTCTGAACATCTTCCTTTTTTGTGTTCTCAAATTAAAACCACTTGATGGCTTTGTGTGCCTTTTTTAATCCCTATATTTGGCTCTAAAATATCTAGCACTCTTCTACTTACATATTATAAATAAAACACAACATATGGTAGTTCTTAGCAAGGAAAATAAAAATGAAAAGCGCACTTAGTAATTCCTTCCCAAATAAAAAAACTAAACTAAAAAAGATGTGGATTTCTTCTCACTTGCAGAGAAAGTTGGAACAGAATTGTGCACTTCACACTCGTTAACAAGTTAAATGATACAAGGATAATCTTCCCTCAAAACTGGGAATATTGAACTACACATCAAGCATATTTATTCTGGACCTCTTGATTGCCAAAAGTTTTAAAAATGGGTAATTTAATATTCAGGATGTGACATATAGATAATAATAGAAGAAAAGTTATACCTAAGATTGAATACTCAGAAGTTCTTCAAAGGAGCCTTGTGATGAGGAAGCTTTCCAGGAAATATCATACTTGGATATCATCAGTTTCCACCCTGGGTGAAAAAGGCTGTAATTTAGTCACCTGCACTCAAGTAGCACTAAGAATTCAAGATCTAAGCCATTTCTAAAAGAAGGATTTAATAAAGATCCTGCATTTTTTTTCCTTTTAGAGAACTCTTTAGAGCAAAATATAATTGTAGATGTTCCAATAAATTGGAACATAAACTTGAAATGCATGCATATGTCAAAATACATACTTTGAAAACACTATGATGTATTTTGCAGCTAAGAAACCCTGTAGAGGGAAGCTACAGAATAGAAAAAAAGTATATCCTCATTTAATTTTTTCCATGTGGGGGTGGAAACTTGTTAAAACTCTGCATATGATGTGTGGATTGTATTCATTTATAGAAAAGCATAGGAAATCTCTTTATGTGTTTTGGTGCATGTGTTAAATGATCTAATTGATAAAAAAATAAAAGAAAATGAACAAGGCAGAATCTTCCATTTCTAATTAACATGAAACCCCTATGTGGTAAATACATTTTAATTAACTGACAAAACTAAAATAGTTTTCTTGTTTCTAACTAGTTTGTAGAAAAGTTGGCTTCCTTTTCAAAACCTGTTTTTGTCCTCAGAGCAGTAACAGATACTGCAGGAGGTAAATAGGTAAATCTTTCCAGACAAAACCTGTCTTTGGCATTTGGCATTCTTTAATGTCCTCTTCTAAAAATGCAGGCTTGTACCTCATCAAGCAAGTTGGGTTAATTATCCCCTTATCCATGCCCAGCCCAGAATTGCATAGTTCTGATAGGTGTGCTGTAGTTCTATAATATATGGAATGCTGGAAGAATTCCAGAAGCTGTTAGGGAAATCTTCAACTATAAGAGAAAAGGCATTTAATGTAAAGGCAGTTTAATTTATCCATAAGGAAGCTGATAGTAGTTATCAGAGGATACTCTTGGGTCTTGCTTGTAACTGAACAATGGAAACAGGACATTCAAAAGTCCTAATGAAAACTACAATCCTCCTGCAGGAAAATTGTGTTAACTTTACTGAAATGCACTGTGAGATGGTGATTAGAATACAAGTGGTCATAGGGACAGTCACTATTTCTTAGGCTAAATCACAAATTTATCGAAAGGAACCAGAGACCGAAAATTTAGCAGTTTGTTGCTGAAGTTTATTGCTACAAGTCCTAGTGGTCTTTTTCTCCATGCACTACATTAAAAGCTGTGGTGGCACATGAGTTAGAATGCAGTATTGCAGGCTGCACCTGACACTTCCAGGAGTTTGATCCTGACCGGCTCAAGGTTGACTCAGTCTTCCATCCTTCCAAGGTCTGTAAAATGAGGACTCAGATTGTTGGGGCAATACACTGACTCTAAACCACTTTGGGCTATAAGGCACTGTGAAGTGGTATATAAGTCTAAGTGTGATTGTCTCAGGCACTGCATTTCCCTGTTCTTTTCTGATAGGTTTAAAAGTGTCTGCTCTCAGTTATGAACTAATCAACTAACTTTCTTAATATATAATAACTCTGATGAGTTTATAGTCTAGGTCAAGAGTGAACAACTGGTTTATTTTGAAGAAATGCCAGCTGGTCTGGCATACTACATGGTATCAGAAGTAATGTGTATCTAATATTATTTTGTTGTGTCATTTTAAGTTTTGTCCTCTGACTTCAGCCATCTCTCCACAAAGAAATCTATTTTGCTTGGTTTTTTCCAGATAGGTAAGATATGTGCTAGATGATTAGGTCACTCACGAATACTTGTTCCAGTCATCAGTCAAAGAACATATTAAGTCACCAATATTACCTGGGGCATATTGTCACAAATCCTATGATAGGTGTTTGGGCAAACAGTCTAGCCGGGATTGTAGAGAATTCAAAGAATTAAACTGAGTTATTATCTTGGCTTCTGAGCATGTTAGAGTTTTGCTATACCTGAAACTAGGAAGAGAATCATTCAAGTAAAGTTCCTTGAAAATTTGCCTCTAAGAATTCATAGCGGCATATCACTAACAAGATTAGAAAGTTTTATGGTCAACAGATAGAGCATTCCATCCAAATTTTGGGCAGTTCATCACCTTAGTAAAATTCAGACTAGTAAAATATTGTATAGGCTAAAAAGGGAGCAGCTATCAAGAGATCAGAGCAACCCCTTCCTGTTTGGTTTCTCTGTTGAATATGCAGGACACAACATTCATATAAGGGATAAAATGATCTGTGCCTTAACCACCAATGTGGAATCTACCCTTCTTCTATCAGTCCTAGCTAGGGCATTCATGAAGAATTGTGTATGTTGTAGCCTCATTTCTGGAAAACCAAATGCTACCAACTCTGATCAAAATAGTTCTATGACAATGACTCTACAGTGATTGACAGTCAAAAAACCAGAATCCAATATTAGGAAAAAATTAGAGAAATCAAGTAGCTTGCTTGGTGTGAGTAGGGGAACAAAGTGCCTTCTTTTTGTTTGAGCTAGCAAAGGACAGACTGCGTATTCTGCCCCTCTTCTGGAAGTCCACTCACAAACTATCGTGAATGTTCTAGGCCAACCAAGCATATTGTTAAGAAAGGATTATGTAAGCCTACACAAGGAGTGACTGTTCGTATTCATGCAGTGGGACACGGTAAAGAGAAAATATGTATTGGATTCTTCAACAAAGAATTCCATTCTTACAAACACAGCTTTTAATTACTTTTCTCATGCCATTTTTAAATTCCCTCCTTCATTGTGAACAGATGTATGAACCTTTGGGGTAAAGCTATTTGAAAGAGAACCGTATTCTGTTTGTTTGTTTGTTTCTTTTTAAAAAAAAACCCTTTACACTTTATTTATGCATGTGAATGCAAAAAATAATAATAATTAATGCATAGAAAAATCCTAATTTATTTCAATTTATTTGTACTGTTTAATTTTTGTTTTCCTGCCCAAATGGCACTTAAGGAAGCATCTCAGTAGTCAGCAAAGTGTTTTGGACCATAACTAGGCATGACAATAGTGAAACTTTCACATCCTAATTATTATTCCACATTCATGTTTCCCCAAATTGTGCTTCTCATTTATAGTGAATCTGTGGATGATCTTGGGTGGTACGGGGAAGAGATGTTGCCTAGGAAAAGATCAGACAAGAGTGACAGAAAGGAACACCTAATGGTTTAATAGTTGAAGAAAGAAACTTAGGAAGATCCACCCTAATTATTCAGGTGATTAAAAGTGGCAGTAGACTTGCAAGATTAATGTTAATGTAATCTTTCAATAAAGTAGAATTAGCTAATCTAGTCATATTTCCTGTCTGGCTTACCCAAAAAGACAAAAATAGTAAATTCAGACTACTACTCAAGCTGGTTTTATATGTTGTTCAATTGGAAATGTGCTGTGTTTCCAAGAATTATAGATATATTCCAATATAGTTTTTATCCAATTCTGTCCTTTTTGAAGATATGTGAGTTCAAGAGTTTTCCTGACTTTGAAATAAACCAAACCAGATACGGAGTCTGATTGGTGGACCAAAGGGCCTTATGAATACGAGTTCCCCATCAGAAATTTCAGCTCCATTTCTGCCATCCTGAGTCTTGTGTTGTCTCAAAAAAAAAAGCTCATGAATGTAATAATTATTATGCAATAGAACCTACTGACTTTGCATAATTAAAAAAAAACCTTAAAGTTAGTCATACTTGGTTTGACACTTGTATGGGAGAGTACTAGATTATATAAAGGCTGCAGATTCAACTAGGAAGAAACCTCCATCCTCCATCAACAACATACTATCTCACTCACAATTTCTACCAAAAAACAAATAAGTCCATATTGAGAGAATCATTATCTTTTTATATGATTAGAGTAGTTTGAATATTTATTCTTTCTAGCATTCTTACTATGCTGCTCTTATTGCATCCACAGACTGTCGCCCACCTGCCCTGTTTAGGGTGACTCGTGCCCTCCTGAGACCAGCGGAGGCCGAGGAGCCCTTGCAGGGTAGAGCTGAGGAGTT
>JANHGC010002484.1:106652-129913 GCA_027560395.1 Boaedon fuliginosus | reverse complement strand
TTATTTATTTATTTATTTATTAGATTTATATCCCGCCTCTCTTCACCCCTTTCGGGGGAACTCGAGGCGGCAAATGCTTACTTGCTATCTATATTAATTCTGTTTTGACATCAATTATTAAAAATGCATTACACCAAATTTCCCATTATTTCAAGGAGGTTGTTAATATAAAATAACCATTTATTCTAAACTGAATTCCCCCCCTTCCCCCCCCAACAAAAAACATTTTGATAGCAAGAGTCCTAAATTAGGCTGGATTAGATGGAAATGCAGATGGAATGAATAAATCCTAGTTTAAATGCAGATAAGAGATTAAGTAGATCACATAAGCAAAGCTCTTCATGACACTCTAAACTAAGCATGTGTAGAGTGAGTGGATGTCTTACAGCAAGGGTCAATCTTCCCCAACCAAGTACTCTCCAGATATGTTACAAGTGTCATAATTCACAGCCAATATAATTCTTTGGACTTTTGTGAGTTATTGTCCAACATATATGGAAGATTAGGAAGACTGAGGCATAAGCAAAGAAACATTGCTTATTGTAAACATTACCACCATTTCTTAAAACAATCACTGGAGATCTTTGTTGTTGTTGTTGTTTTAAATGAACAAGATGTTGTCTGTGAATGAGGGGACAGAGACCTCAAGGGATGCTACATTTGGGCATTTAACTAGACAATCCATGACCTGTTGGGCCAATCTTTCAGAGATATTTCCTTATCTAAACCAAAAAAAGAATGGCTGTGAGTAGACAAAAAAGCAGACGAGTATGAATGATTTCTGACTTTCTGCTGGCTTCCCCATTTAGTTTTCATTGAAAATCTTCCTTCCTTCCTTTCCTTCCTTCCATCCATCCTTCCATCCTTTCTCACTATTTCTCCCTCCCCTCCATTCTTCCTTTTTTCTCTCCCTCCTTTCATTCCTTCCTTACTGTCCCTCCCTCCTTTCCATTCTTTTTTCCATCCTTCTTGCCTTGCCAACAAGGGAGGAAGTTAGACAAAGACTGGGAAGCTGTCAGGGACCATTTAAATGCAGCCTCTTCCCCAAATTTCATTCCCTTAGCAGTCATAGATCCTGGCATTCTTTAAGTTAGACCAGCTGAAGTTCCTTTGTTGACAATGTCTTCCCTATGATGCAGCATTTCACCCAACTAAAGGTTACAAAGTAGTATCAAACAGATACAAGTGTTTTAGTCGTATATATAGCTTCCATTGACAGGGTTTCTTCTCAAGTATTTGGGCAAGTGCTGTCCACTGCCAAGTTCAAATTCTGCTAAGCAGATTAGTTCTTTACTGGTGAAAGATTGTAGGCAACAGTATAGAGTTCTTCTCCATGTGATTTGAGGAAGTCATCATTAGGTGTCACAGATAATTATATGCTCCCCAGAGGGCATTTCTAATTGAATTATGTGGTGACTTACAAGTGTTCTGGGCACTGGTTAAAGAAAGCTGAGCCATTCTCTTGTCCAGAACAAGATCAGGAAGCTCCCATAATTAAGGCTGCCACACACACATTATTTTTAAATTTCCAATCTCCTATCCATCCACCTATTCACCCTTTTAAAATCTGAGTTAAGAATCAATCTACTGCTCATCAGACACAATTGCTGGTGCAGATAGAGTGGAAGTGTGCAAAAAATTTCACACCTAGTTTTGCTCCACTTGTTTCAGCTACAGTACAAAGCAAGGAATAACAGGGAATGATTTGTGATTTTCAGGAACAATGATGACTTATTCTGATTACAAATATTGGATAAGCTTAGATCTCACTGGAGACTAAATTCTGATTCAAGGACAATTCTGACCCTGCCCCCTTATTTTCTGAGAGTTTTCAATTGGACAGAAGAAAAGTACTTTGCAGAAGAGGCACCTTTCCAAGGTAATCCAATATGAATGGGCAGGAGCTCATCCATTGATTTATCACAATTTTATTTATAATATTAGCACAGTTTTGTTTGTTTAATTGAAGTTTAATGTAATAGAGCTAACGAAAATAAAAACAAAACCCTGGGTCCACCAATGCATTTTCCCGTTTATTATTAGTTGGAATCTTGCTTTGGGCAAATGTCAGGCACAATGTATCTGTGTTGACCACTGTATATCTGATGAAAAGTGACCCTGCGAACATATTAAATCCAAACTGTGATAATTATAGAACAGCCAGATTTCACAGGGAAGATAAAAAGCCTTTTGTTGCTGGTCTGTCTGTTCCATTTCTTAAAAGATCCCCCTAACAGGACTAATTGTATTTAATATTCTGGAACATATTCTACCAAAGTCAAAGTCCCACTGCTTCCTGGCATTGTCCCATGTGTCTGACAGAATTGTTAAAATAGTACAACATTTTATTCCATTAATATAATAAGTGTATGAAGCTCATCAGTCCCTATCATTTTAACAACAAAGTTACATAGAGCCAATGTGATCTACTGGTTAAGGCACCAGGTTAAAACCAGGAGACTGTGAGTTCTAGTTCACCTTAGGCATGAAAGCCAGTTGCTCTCTCTCAGCCCACAACAACAACCCAGAAGGACTGTTGTTGTGGGGAAAACAGGAAGAGAAGGGAGTATTAGGTATATTCATTGCTGTGAGTTATTAAGATAGAATAATTTTGTTGTGCTGTCCATGGTGCTGAATGCATTTTTTTTCCTAAGTGACTGCAGCATGTCTACCGTCTTAGAACTATCCAAAATTAGCTGCTCATTTGACTGTTAAAGCCAGTTCTCTGAATTGTTAAAAGGAACATGTGTTACCAGTGTTGATTACCACTATTACAGACAAAGCATGGATGGTGAAAGCTGTTTTAAAATGGATTTGGGCTGATGACAGCTTTCTGTGGGAATCTGTTGAGCATAGCTTCTAAATACTGGGTATGGGGCTGACAGTCCAGATGCAGTTTCATCCCTTAGGATGGAACTAAATATTACAGGAGAGACTGAACAGTTTCAGAAAATGCCCACACCAATTTCAAATGTGGGAGAAAGTGGTCATTTTGATAGAAGCGTATAAAGTACAATGATAGCCATTTGTTTTTAAAGTTACTTTCCCCATCCATTTGAAATAACAAAATTACTAGCCTACACTTTGGGATTTTATCTTCTCAATCCAAAGTTGTTCTTCTAATTTTTCTGAGTCAAATACAAAGTCCAAGATCTTTGTGAATGGATGAATGCATGTATACTTACAGTATACATTCAATTCAATTTCATCATTTCATTCTTACCATGAGTTTCTCTGCAATTTAAAACAATATATTAAAAATTATTCAGTATGCTACAGTAGTAAACTAAGGTCCCAGTACATGGCATTTTGTAAGTGCCCAAAAATGCCTCCTTTTTTTTTTTTTACTTTTGGGGGAAAGAAAGGAAGTGAGGTGTTAAACCAAGCCCTAAAACAAAAGAGAGGCACCCTGAACTTAATTCTCACACTTTGACTTGATGGCAAGTGAGGCAGATGGAGCAAAAATATCACTCTTCAGTATTTGAATATTCACTTTAAGATCTTTTTTAAAAGATAACAATATAGCAGCAAAACTTCTATGTCATTTTAATGGAGGCAGAAGATGCTTTAGAAAAAAAGTACAGAGGGATAAATTCTAACATGGTGTCTCGCTCTCCTTCCTTCCTTCCTTCCTTCCTTCCTTCCTTCCTTCCTTCCTTCCTTCCTTCCTTCCTTCCTTCCTTGTTAAAATATCTTTGTAGAAACATAGTAAATTCATGCTTCACATAGGGACCAGAATGTGCATGCAAGGATTGGCATGCATCAAAGTCCTATGGGACCTAACACTATTTTCTCAGCGCAGACACAGGTAATTCTTGATTCAGAACTGGCCATTTAACAAGTGTTAAATGTTAAAAGTGTTTGGAGTTACAAAGGCCTCAAAAAGGGTGCTTTACAGCCTGTACAGTACTTCTGGCCATTCTAAAATGTCATGCAACCACATTCATATTACCCCATTTTGGATGCTTGGCACCTGGGTCACATTTATGATGAGCTGCAGTCATGTGACCACAATTTGTGATGTTTTTGGTGGTTTCCAGCAAAAAACACCTATTCAGGAGATTTGTTTTAGACTTAGAATCACATGATTTGCTTTACAAGCACTGTAAAAATGGTCATAAAATCAAATGTGGCCATGACTTATGACCAAAATTGTGGACCCAACTGTAGTCATCAGTCAAGGATTACCTATATGCACATGGATGTACAAAAAGCCTTTCTCTTTTTAATAGCCTTGACCAGGATCAGATCAGTATGCTTCAGAAGGCCCCAGTCTCCATTAAAAAACACTGAATGCTGAATAAGCATGCACCACTCTGTGCTGTGGGTGTTAGTCCAGAAGATTCTTCCAATTCATCTGCAAGGATGGACAAGAAAAATAGTCCTTCAGCCTGAACAAGTTGTATAACTCAGATTCTTAGCTTTTCTTTTAAAAAAGCAAACAAAACATCTTTTTATAGTCAAAAGATGCTGCTACTCATTTGCTCATTTCATCTATGAGAAAAGTGGATGTAAGGGTTGGAAGTAGATCATCTAGTACTATTTCCTCTCCCCTGCTGGAATCATCTATTGCAACAGCCCCAATAGAAGCTATCTCAGGATGCTCCAGTTAGCAAATTAAGTTCCAATCAAGTAAGGCAGTATGTTGATTAGGTGATCCTCAATTGGCTTTAAGAGTTTACACATAAAGAGATTCTCAACCCCCTCCCCCCAAACTGGGCTGATGTATCATGTGGTGTGCCACAGAATTAAGTCTGTGCAATCTTCAATATCTTTTTATTAATGATTTGGATCAGTGAAACAAATGTGTAGTTTTATAATGGATCTACTTGCAACAATGTGCAAGCTAAAGGAAAGGAAATCTTTAAGCATAAGTGATAAATTGCTTGCTTAGCATCTTTTTAGCTCCAAAGTAATTAAAATGCTCATAGGGCAGAAAATTAATACCGAGTTCTTTGCTCCACAAAGGTGGAAAATGCAGAGCAAATGTTCATATGAAAAGAAAGTGGGTGGGGCAGCTATTATTTGAGAAGACAGAAATAAAATTAAGAATGATCTTGATAAAGAAATGGGCTGAAAATAAAATAATGAAATGCAGTAGAGACAAATGCCAAATGTCTTCATTTAGAAAAAAGAAATAAAATGCAGAGATAAAGCAAGGGAAGCACCTCATTTAGTATTAATAGGTATTGAATGTACCGAGCACGCATATACTAGAGTTGAATATGAATAAGCACAGAAATATGGCTTCTAAAAAGGCAAGTGCAATTTTATGCTGCCTTAAAAGAAATAGTTTCCAAATCACAGGAAATAATAGGTCCTCTTTATTCTAGAGTGGACAGGCCTCATATGGAGTATTGTATTCCCTTCTAAACACTGCATGTGGAAAAAGATGTAGAGAAATTGGAATAGACTTGGAGATGGAAAAGATGACCAAGGGGCTATAAATCAGGTATGAAAAGGAAAGAATGAAGTACTGGGACATATTGAGCTTTGAAAGAAGGTTATTGAGAGAGATATAATATGATTCTTTGAGTGACTCCAGGGATGTCTTAGAAGAGAATGCCATACTTTGTCTCTCCCCACCAAGTTTTTTTTTATTTTGTTCTACATATACACATCAATGCATGAACAGTGTGGCACCTGGGTATCATACATTTTGGTGCAAATAAAAATAATAACATTCATCATATCTGTTACATTCATAAAACTTATATTAAAGTATATTATTCTAATGCCAATTACAATATTGTTAAACATACATAATTCCATTATTCAATTTCTAATCTTCCCTCTCATTATTTTATCTCATTATATAAAAACATGCATATAATAATCCCCCTCAAAAATAATAACATTAATCATATTTGTTACATTAATCAAACTTATGTAATTCTAGTGTTAATACACATATTTGTATTAAATTATAGTCTTTCATTATTTAATTATTCAATGTTCCAGTATACTGTTCTAATGCCAATCACAATACTGTTTAAACATACACGATAGTTCCATTATTCAATTTCTAACCTTCCCTCTAATTATTGCTATTGTGGATTTTATTATTAAAATCCAATTTTTTGTATTTTAAAAGGTTTTTTGTGTTTTCTTCCCTTGATCTTTTCTTTCCTATCTAGTATTTTTCTATCAAAATTTCCACTTGCTGCTTTATCAAGTAGTTCTGAGCCAATAACTCTCCTGGATTTTTCCTTTTGGGGTTAAGTTTTGAGTAAAACGGAATTATCTCACCCAGTTCCAAACACTGTTCACTATCTCCACTCCAACACCAGTCTTAATTTTTCCTTGGCTGTCCCAACTTCATGCTGGCCATCTTTAGGCTGCCTCTTTTCCACATCGTGGCTGATAGGGAAAAGATAGCCCCAGGTCAAGCAGGAGAGATGTGGCTCTCCGCAAACTCACAGGGTGCCCCTCTTTGCTTTGCCGCCCCTACAGGGTAGATTTGGCTCTTTTCGGAGCCCATCAATGGGGAGAACTTGGAACGGGAGCACAGAGCTGTACTCTTCATGACCGATCCCATTGCAACATCAGCTGGAAGTCCACCATACTTTGTCTTTATTATCCTAGTCGTCTATATGAAGGCAGATTCTAGCTGAATGGTAGAAAAAAATTCTTAATACTAGCAGTTTTAACATGGAACCGGTTTCTAAGAATGATGGTGAACGTGTTCACTGACTTTGTTTATGCTGAGAGACAACAGCCAGCTGTCTAATTTGGTCTTAATTTGGACTTCAGCACTGAGCAGAAACTGGATTTAATGGTCCTTTGGAACCCTATAATTCTATGGTACGTGAATTAATTGAGACCAGCTCCATTTTAAACATTAGACTGGTTCTTATTCATGATGCACTCCAGCACAATATGTGCAGGGTTTTGGAGCAGTGGGAAGAGAAAGGGTGTAGTATAATTCCAAAAAAGCATTTGTTCAGTT
Organism: Boaedon fuliginosus; assembly: GCA_027560395.1. Classification (NCBI taxonomy): domain Eukaryota; kingdom Metazoa; phylum Chordata; class Lepidosauria; order Squamata; family Lamprophiidae; genus Boaedon; species Boaedon fuliginosus. Next base: position 122,964 of record JANHGC010002484.1, on the reverse strand, counting down.
CAAAATTCAAGTAAGATATCAGAGCAATATTATATGGTTTCTAAAGGCTGCTGCGATTGGGTCCATACAAGTAGGGTTATCCTCCTTGAGAAAAGGGATGGTTATGCCAACCTTGAAATCTGTGGGTGCTCTATCTTCAATAATTTACTGCTGGAATCCAAACTTTCCTTTTTAGGGAAGATTGCTGAAAAGGTGGTTGTGTTACAGCTGTAAAAGACAGTGGGGGAAAATGGATTGTCTGCGGGCACAATATTGAGACAGCATTGACTGCACTAATGGATGAATCTGAGTGGTGTAATAGTATGCAGAAATGACCTTGGGAGACAGGAGGAAGAACTTCAGATTGGATAATCATCATATAAAAGATAGCACTAGCAATGGCACTTAGACTTACATACCGCTTCACAGTGCTTTACAACCCTCTTAAGCGGTTTACAGAGTCCGCATATTTTCCCCAACAATCTGGGTCCTCATTTTACCGACCCCAGAAGGATGAAAGGCTGAGTCAACCTTGAGCCTGATGAGATTTTTTAAAAAGTTTTTTTATTTGTTTTAATACTTTAACATATCATCTATCATCAGACTTCATGTTACACTGGTCACAAAATAGTAATTGTTCAATGATCATTACATTGACATATTGATAAAATATTACAAATTCCACATGTCATAAATTCTTTCCACATGTTATAAATTCTTTAGCCTTGTGAGATTTGAATTGGCAAATTGCAGTCAGTCACCAGAAGTAGCCTGCATTACTTCACTCTAACCACTCCGCCACCACACGGCTGTTATGGAGATAGCTCCATCCATAGGAGGAGGGAGTATGGGAAGTGTTTTAGAAGGGGCCCTCCCTAGTTTTCCAAAGAGTAGAAGGTAAGGATGGGAGAAGCACTTACAGACTTGCAAGGTTCCGTTAATGTAACCATACAATAAAGATAGAGCTGGTACTGTATTAAAGTTGTGCTCTATGTCTAGACATTCCTGACGTTTAACAGGTGGAGCCACAATGGGAGTGGTGTTACTTCTTGATTTCCCAGTGGCTTTTGAAACCACAGCCTGTGTGGTTTGGGGAAGTGGGCACTGTTCATCCACATGTCGCCTCGAGTTCCCTTTGACCGGGGAAGAGGCGGGGTATAAATCGAATAAATAAATAAACAAATAAATGTCTACTTCACCCATCTTAATAGATGTGGTATATTTTCTTCTGACCACATCCTGGTGAGAGTGGGAGGCTAGAGTTAATGGCAGATAGCATTCTGCTTTAACTAATGCTCTCATAGCAGTCATTTTGTAGACAGGCAAATCTTCCTACACAGCCATTTGGTAAATTGAGCCAATTGAGCAAGATCTCAAAGTTTTAAATGTATTCACTACTCAAAAAAGTCCTTGATCCCTGCTATAAAGTATTCTACTGCGAATTCAACATAGCCTTTTAAATTATTTAATCTTAGCAGATTTATGCATTTTAAGAAAGGAGCATCTCATATATGCATGTTGATATTTCAATAGGATTAAGGAAACCCTTTCTCTACATCCCCCTTACCTCCATCCTCATACATGCAGAGAGATAATGTGTGAGCATGTATCTTAATTACAAAAGTCTAATTGAAAGGCAGAGAGATTTTTTTTAAAAGCCCTTTATTCTGCTGCTCTCCCAAAATCTGTAGCAATATCTAATTGAGATGATTACCTTTAGGTTATACAACTGCAATTTAAGAATCACTGTCATGAAATCCTTCTAGTCAATTGACATAAGATCTTAATGAATGTTCTTCTGCAGATCAAAATGAATAGAAGGATTCATAAGGATAAACATGTGCTGTCAAGTTCTTCTGATCAAAAATGGGAGTTGCCTGCAGATTTGATAAAACAAGTGGCCAGCAACACCACTAGCAGAAGCAAAGTGAGACCTACTAGATACATTCTCTTTCTATTGCAAGACTCAGAAGTGTGGAAAATTTTTCCACTCAGGAGGGGAAACCTTCTAAATTACAAAGCAAAATTACACTTTCCTGACACTAGAAAGGTGTCAGGGAAAAATACTTTGGCCCACACTTCTAAAATACCCGAAGGGCGCACACACTTATTACTAAGGCACACCAAATAGCAAGATTATTTCACACCTCACGTTCCCCTTGACTGGGGAAGAGAGGTGGGGTGTAAATCCAATAAACATAAACAAACATAAACACATGACAGTGAAGAGTAACCAAAACACCACCAGCCACAAACTAGTTGTTTAGTCTGCATCGAAAATGGCATGCTAGGGGTTGCTCTCTCTATGGTTATGTAAATTCATGTCCTCCCTATGAGAGTTAATCTCACAACCTTCCTGCCAAGGTCCTGTAATGCTAAAAATGCTCCTCACATATTCTCTGCTGACATATTTCATTAAAGTCACAGATTGTATGGGAGTTGCCTTGAATTGAAGATACCACAGATCTATCTATACACTATTCTCCTTCATTCCATGTACTTTTCATCAGCCTCCATCCTAAAGGCTATACGAGATCACAGAGCAGATCAGCATGTCTCAACTTTTAGAAACTGTCAGGGTACCCAACTTTAATAGACTGAATTTACAATGTCTGAAAATATCTCCTAATTTCCTAGCAAGCCATTCACCATATGCTCCAACCCTCTATAATCTATACAAGTGCAGCAATTAACAGTCTAGATCTAGGGATCAAGTCACCCTCAAGTCACTTTGGTTCTATTGCTATCTTTCAAATTAGCCTACCTCACAAATTTTTTATGAGGATACAATTCATACGAGTAAATTATGAATGCCATTTAAAGCGCTGGGAGGAAAACCTCGAATATAATTAACAGGTATCTAAATAAAACGAAATAAGGTCATAGAAACAGAAAACTTAGAAGTGATCTAGTCTAACCCACTGGTCAGTGCAGAAACATCTCTGAGAGAAGACCAACCAGGCAATTTGAAGACCCGTTGTGAAGAAGAATTCAACATTTATAAATCACAATTCTCTCTTCAACTCATTGCAGCCAATTAATACTCATAGTTCTATGCAGAAAATATGCAGTGAAAATCAAATGAAGGGAATAGGTATTATTACAGATATTACCTCCAAAGGAAAGAAGAAAGCATGTCAGATTTACAACTTTTGGAACACATCCAGCTTGAAGAATTCAAGCCAATATTTCATAATAAAACGTTTACCTTGATATTAGACCCCTTTCCCAATATCAAAACATTACCAGATAGAAATAGGTGACTCTGAACTAAAATATCAATGCTTTTTCACATATCCTGTGTAAAAATTACTATGTTCCAATTATCCATTCAACTCAATATTGTGAATGCATTCATTTCAATATTTATCTTCAAATTATCACAATTTCAAAGTAGGAACAGTATTGTTAAAAATAGTGATTTTATGCAACTACCCTAAAAAAGACATCTCTTTCACCTATTGGCAATGATGATGGCCAGCTGTTCTGTCTGGACTGTAGCTACCATGACGTCTGATTGGGAGATTCCCCTACTTCTTTATCCCTCCCACCTGAACTAAGAAAATAACCACCAATTGCTTTCCTTCCCATGGATAGATATTTGAGAGCATGTGGTTTCAATTGACAGGTTCCCCCTACCCCGACACCCCTCATACTCTGAGGTGAGATTAGTCCCATCCCCATTAACCTTTCAGAAGCTTCTGACAATATGGTTCTTCCAGAAACCTTGAGGATGGGGGGAGGGGCTGCTGATGAGTGAATTGTGTTTAGATGAATATTTTCATTTATATTTACTTTTTAAAGGGTTTAAATGGCTGTGATATTGCTTAGGCTATTGGTTTTATGCCACCCAGTCTTTAGGGTCTGGGAGATGCGCAGCTAAATAATATAATTTAGGGAGATGGGCAACTAAATAATGTAATAAAAATAAAATAAAATATAAAATAAAATAAATACTCCATGAAAGCTGACACCAGCCAAAGCATATAAATATTCGAAGTAGTGCAAGATCAGAAGATGTGGAGAGACCCAGTCCATATAATTGCCAATAGTTAGACACAACTGAATGGATAACAAGAACAACATCATCGTCAACATCATCATCATCATATAATTAAATATGCCCAGACAATATCAATGTGACCTATCCCAATATTAGAACTGACAGATTTAGAATTATAGCAGGCTGCTGATAGCATATCACTGACTTTTCTGGTTCCCCCTATGAACAAAGGAGGTTAAAGCAGTGCTGAAAGTGATTTTCTGCCTGTTCAGTGTAAGCACAGTTGAGGTTGAAAAGTAAGCACTTTCCACACTCATCAACCCTAATCCATGTTCAATCTTCATTCTAAGATTTCTCTTAGAATCAGTTATTATCACTCTCAGCTTCCCAGTAAATCAAGGATCTGATCTGGCTGGCTGATGGAAGAAAACTGTTAGAGACAGTGGTGTCAACTACCGTATCTAAGTTGGCCTTTTAGTCTACAGCTCTGAATATACAACATGTATTAAGAAATAATAGTAGACTTCATGCAAAAGATTAGTAATGGTCATTTCATTCACTGGGCTAATAGCCAACTTGTCTCCAAGTTTAATACTGAAGAGTGATTCTTAATATTAAACTCCAATACTACTCTTGTAATGGAACCATGAATTTTATTGGCAAAACCAAGGACATACTGCATACTTCCTTTGAAAGCTAATGTTATAAAATTACTGGAGCTGCAACATTATCTCACTACCATATGTAGCCAATGCACCCAACCAATAAAACCAATAAAATAAACCTATACAAGCAGGGAAGATTGAGACCTCACTTAACTTTTACATCTCTAACACCAACCACCCAACCTCCTATACAATTTGGTACCTTGCACAAATTCTAATTTGCATACAAAGCCCATGTAATTATAGCAGACCTGCTTTTACAAAATGTACATTTTTAAAAGGGAGGTAGGGTCAAGAATTGGCCTATACTTCCACTTTCCCCTGAAACAATTTTCATTCATTAAGAAGCATATTTCTCAATGAAGGCACAGATGTGAACACAATAGCAAAATCCTCAGTGAAATGTTTATGTTATGTTTATTGGATTTATACCCCACCTCTCCAACCAGGGATAAAACACTGAAATTGAGGAAAATAGTGAAGAGAAGACTTGGCTTGACATGTCATAATTCATTTTCCGACCCTCACTTTTGGAGATATTATTTATCCACTGCCACATCTCCTACAGAATCCTCGTTTTTCTTCTCAGAAAGGATTCTGGCAGTTTCTAGAGCATTGCAGGACTTTTGGGACAAGATCTAGGATCCAGTACAAGTAACCTGTGGATAGGTTCTTGAGTAGGGGCAGGTTCAGGCAAAAAAGTAAATATAGAGAGATGGCAAAAGATAGCAAGGATTCAAGCAAGGTCTATTTGTAAAGGAGATGAAGGAAAGAAAAGAAGAAATAACCTTAATAGATCCACTCAGGTTTCTTTCCCTATATCAGTTATTAAGTTTAAAAACTCCAGGTTAAAAAGGTTAGAGATATAGGTGCTCCAAAGTCCCTTGAATTTTAAAACATGTACTAAAATAAATGAAACTAAGATAAATTTTAAGGCATTACAGCTGTATATTACAGCCAGTTTTGCACTACTAAATATTAAAAGAATCGGCTGAGAACATTAGATGATTAAAAATAAAAACAAAAGCAAACAAACAAAACAAAACCCTTCCAGAGCCTATGAGCTTGATTTTGCTGCCATTCCTATTAAAAGCCTTGAGAACACAGGCATGAATTACTGTTGTGCTGAGTCTTAGTGGCAGCAAAGGGGGGACTGAAAACTATTGTTTAAAACTCAAGTAAAAAGGGACAACGGGGAAAAAAATTACAGAGGATAAAATATTTGAGTTAAGGTCTGAAGCACGTATTAATGAGAACCAGAATCATGGGAAAAAAGGCTCCAGGGTACCTGAAAATATATATATATATCTATGAATACTAAATATTGATAACTAACTGCCATAGATAGGAGGCTCAAATGCTATCAGCAGAATTTAGATAGTGGGCATTTTTCTAGACTCCGAACCTGTAATAAGATTGATAAAATGTTTGCTTCCAGTCTATGACCAGAGCTGATCCAAGTACCATTTGCAAACAGCCTTCTCACTGGTGGCATCCCAAATTTGGAACACCCTCTGCTGACATCAATGCTCTGCCTTTTCCATTGGCAAACTGAAATCTTTTTCTATGCACAGAGCTTTTGAAGTAATTCTTGAATCCCACTCTATGTTTACCATTCAGCTTATTTTATCGTATCTAATTTTTTCTGACCTAAAGCTTTAGGATGAAGATGTGGTACACAAATTCCCAAAACACCTATAGAATCCAAGAGGGAATTTACAGAGGTGAAGCCAAAAACATGCAAAAGAACTGCAGATTGTCAGCTCTGTAGGGAGAAGCAAGTAAAAATGGAATCTACATTAATCCTGCAGGATTAAGCAGTAATTTATAAACATTAGATTCCCAATGAAATCACAATGTATTCAAAGAAAATCATCTCGACCAGCTGTATGCCAACAATGCATTTTTCCAACCAAAATATAGGTGAGGAAACTTTGACCATATTAGAGTTACAGAAGCAATAAGTAAGAACTGTGGCAGGATCAACTTCCTTCAAAATTTTGCTTCAGAGATTCCCCCCGCCCCTGGTATTCCCCTCAGGGAAGTATATTTTAAATAAAAAATTGTTTTATCTCCTTCAGTATTTTAATGAGATTCCTCCGTTGCCACTTATGGGTTAAGAAAATGCATCCACTGCAATCATCTCTGGTCAATGGCTTGTGAAGAACTGGTGCTTAAATAATATATCCCCAAGGAGGCCAACTCCGAGACATCTTTTGTCCAAGTTGGGATTTGAAAGTACTAATATGATACGCCTTGCAGATGTTCCTGGTGAGTATGTGGGTGTACACAAAAATTCATCATCTCATGTTGGTTTAAAGCAGGGGTCTTCAACCTTGGCAACCTTAAGACTTGTGGACTTCAATTCCACAGTTGAAGTCCACAAGTCTAAAGTTGCCAAGGTTGGAAACTCCTGGTTTAAAGGATTTCTATTCATGTTTGCTGGAACACAACTCAGCTCAGCCAAGAAACTGACTAAAGGTAGTCCTCGACTTATAACAGTTCGTTTTGTGACCATTTGAAGTTAGAACAGCACTGAAAAAAGTGTCTTATGACCATTTTTCACACATGACCATTGCAGCATCTCCATGGTCATGTGATTTACATTCAGATGCTTGACAACTGACTCACATTTATAATGGATGCAGTGTCCCAAGGTCATGTGATCCCTTTTTGCGACCTTCTGATAAGCCAAGTCAATGGGGAAACCAGATTCACTTAACAACCATGTTACTCACTTAACAATTAGAGGGACTCACTTAACAAATGTGGCAAGACAAGTTATAAAAAGGGGCAAAACTCACTTAACAAATTTTTCACTCAATGTCATAAATTTTGGTCTTACGTTGACGACTACCTGTACATTCAAACAGAAGCTCTCTCACTTTTTGATCAGGTTTGAAATATCAGGGGTGGGCAGCAGCCCAGAGACAAGGCCTTGCTGGCCCACCCTTATGTCCAAATAGTTTTGAATCATCTTGTGAACGAGTTTAACGTCTGCATCTAATCAATATTGGCAAACAGTAATGAATCATCATGTGATAACCACTTGCAAGCAGAATTCTTTGGTCTGAATAATCTGGTGTTTCTCTGACAAACCAGCGACTATTTGACACATCTGATGTAGCACAATATGCAGAATCTCCCCCTGAAGGAACAGAAAATTAGGGTCGGGTAATTAAAGTAATTAACCATGAAAATGCAGTGAGCACGTGTGATGTAATTTGCTATGATGTCAGCGGGCAGGGTTTTTAAAATGCCACATTATTGTTTCTATAAGTGCTTAAGACCTTTGCTTACCGGAGCATAGGTGATGCATTAAATCAAGTCACAATGTTAATCAGTTTAGCTCAGTGTGGTCATTCCACACTGACTGGCAAGAATCCTCTGCGATTAAAGGCAGATATAATGTCCTACTCTTTTTTTTTTTTACTAGTGATGCTTTTATCATGTAAAATCACTGAACTATCTGCTTTTTCCTGAGCAAGGTGAGGACAGGATGCTATTTGCTTGCATTCCCTAACAGAATCTCACAGTGACATCAACTGGAATAAACTGTAGAGATACACAGAGTGGACATCCATGGAGTGGACTGTTATGTTGTTTTTAGAAGACTATTATTAAGGATTTCCCAAAAGAGATGATTACATTGGAGGCATATTAATTCTTCCCTCTTCCACATTTAAATAAAAACCTTTTGAATAAAAAGAAAGTGGCAATAGAAAAGGAGCATGTAACCAAATTCTTTCTGGTGAATGTTTGCTATTAATGTTCAAGCAGTCTTCGCTAATGGAGGAATTTGTTTACAGGATCTGCTATGTCAGAGATTAATGTAGGAATATAGTATACTGTATTATTATTTGTAATACAGAATCCCATTATAGTAAAAACTAATTTGCTATATGAAAATTATTTGAGTCTATTCTTGAAAACTGATTAAAAGATTATTCTCAAAGTACTGGTAATCAACAGTATGGAATTAATACTGCTTTTAAAAAAAAATAAATTATTAATTTGGTTCATGAAAAGAATAGCCAACTGATGAGAGCAGCCTTCCCCAACCAGATGCCCTCTGGATGTGTTGGATTTTAAATTTCACAATTCCCAGTCAGCATAACCCACTGGAAAAGAAATCTAGCATTATCTAGAAGGCGGCAAATTGAGGATGTCCTAGATTAACTTGGTAGCTTAAGGTTTTGAGGTAATTCAATCATGCACCTAACATGATCAAGATTCCATTAGCTTGAGTTTTGAAGTGTTTTAGTATTGAATCTTGACAAGATTTCTTTAAAATAAATATAAACTGTTAGGCTCTTTAGGCCATCAAAAAGCTTCTACATATTCATTAATTAATCTCTTAGAAAGGAAGGAACTAGATCCTGCTACAAGGTTCTTGTATAGAGAAGGTAAATATGGAAACTAGAGGAGTGGAGAGGAGTGGAGAGGACAGTCCATGTTTCCCATGTTTACCTGTGATGGATGAAAATTGTAGGGTTAAATACAGATGACCATTAAAATAAAGAAAATTAGTTACTTACACAGTTTCATCATTCTTGAATTCCAGCTCTCCATAACTGTCTTCAAAATCCTCTCCACCTCCTTTTGCTGTTCCTTCAACTGTTCTAAAGGGGACTATGACTGTACCCCGTGCACCAGATGTTCTAAGAACTTTCACCTCCATCACCCCAATGCTCTCACTGATATGTATCACATCACACTCAAAGGTGAAGATGCCTGCATGGTCATCATCTAAGATAGTCACCGTAGCTACACAAGGTGAGACCAGTATGGCCTTGGGATATGGCAGTTTGTTGAGTTCAGGAGGTTCCTCTGCATCAATCACCCGTAGGTTGCTCAGACGCACAAAAAAGTGCTCATCCTCTTCAAAGATATCGTCATCAATGATCCCTATGGAAAATTCTTTCTGGGTCTCCCCAGACTTCAAAACAACTGTTCCTTCTGTAAATTCGTAGTCAGCCCCAGCATTAGCGGAGCCATCTTCTGTTTTGTAATCCACATATATGATCTTGGAAACATCACCTCCTTTCCGGACAACAGTTAGGAGGACAGCACCACAGTTCTCAAGACACTGATAGGAGCAAGGATCAAAATAAATTTTGGAGATGAATTCTTCTGGCTCCTCTGGCCGTACTTCATGCAAGCTAGTGCTCCTCTTGGCTTGCTCAGCTGCATGCTTTTTGAGAATATTTCCTGCTCCAGTCATCATTCTGGTAGCTTGAATCCGATAGAACGCTCTGCTTTTTTGTTGGTGGGATAAAGCATAGTAGTTGGCCATTTCTACCAGCTGATCTAAGTCTTTTTCAGGGTGCTTTTGTTTCAGGTCCTTGAGGATACGGATCATTTCTTTGCGAGACTCATCCACCTCTTTCCCTTCCATAGGCACTAGGTTTCCATCTAAAAAATGGGAGTTCATCATCTTACCATCCATTTCAATCCCTTTGGGGTGATCCCCTTCTGTTTCAATGATAATACCTCTGTGTTTGTCAGTACGGTACTTTTTGTGCATATATTTATAAAGAAACAGCCTTTTGTCTGCAATCCAAGCCAGGATGACACAAACAGGGAAGAAAAACAGAGTGAGCAAGCCTTCCCATACCTGAACCACACCTGGAGAAAAGACCGCAAGGATCATGTATAACCAGATATAGGCAAAGATGCTCCAAGCAGCTGTGACAAAGAAAACTCTCAAATGTTTTATCTTCCTCGTCTCCCCATCAGGAATGACATAGACACAGATAGCTATGATGATAAACATATTGAAAGCGGCACTTCCAACGATGGTAGAAGGGCCCAGCTCACCAGCAATGAATCCATGACCACATACCTCTATCAATGACAAAAGGATCTCTGGGGCAGAGGAACCAAGAGCCATGAGAGTCAAATTGGAAACAGTTTCATTCCATATTCGGATGGTGGTGGTGATGGCTTCTCCATTGGGTTTCCTGACTGTAATCTCTTTCTCTTGGGATGTAATGACCTCTATGGAAGCCATGAAACGGTCGGCAATGATAGAAACTCCAAGAAACATATATATGAGTGCCACAAAATAAACAATAACTCGGGCAATTTTGTCCCCCAAGGATGGGTTTTCTGGGTACCATATTGGCAAGATAACACCCTCCTTGCACTCAGAAGAACCAGAGCATGTGGTGTTATGTCCTACATTTGGTGAATCTGTCCCTGTGCCAGCATCTACTTGTAAACCATGTAAAAATAGGACAAAAGTAAAAAGCCCAAACCGGAGGAAGGCTGAGGTGACAGGTTGTAACTTTAACCGCGCCATACACAAGGCTTAACATCCACAGCACAGGAGCAAAGGTCTTCTGTTCAGGTTAAGAATCTGAAATAAAGAGATTAAAACCATGAGACTGAAAGAAATAAAAGGAAGAACTTTCATTGCAATTAATATTAATGTGTTCTGTTATTCACAACTAATTACACTACCTTATGTACAGTAATCATATTTGGTTAATTTTACATGGATTACATAAGATTGAATTATTTGCTTAGCAATAGAATAGAAAGAAACTGTCTGTACTGAACACAGAATAATCAACCTTGTTATTTAGCTTAGACATTAGTATCTTGATATCAACTGCATTGTTGTCAAAGAATAACATCAAATATTCCAATTTTGCCCAAGAGCAAGCTAACATGGTACATTGGCCCTTGTTTATGATATAATCCTATGAATTTTGGTTAGAATAAAATCCTATTAATTCCTAGTAAAGAGTATCAAAATGTTGTGAAGCCAACACTAACTTTAAATGACTGCAACTCTACCACCAAGGAGATTGGACTGAAATATCCCTTCTAAGATACTCAATAAACTCAGTGCCTGAATAGGAAGTTGAAGCTGAATTTCAGTTTTTCCTGATCCAAATCCAGCATCTTAATCAGATGATGTTTTGATTTGAATTGTGTGAGTGGCTGTCCATTTTGCAAGCTAGTCCAGACAAGAAGCACATCCATAAGTACTCACTCTATCATTATGGTACATTACCCAGTCTTGCAAGCCTGAAAGTAGATGTCTCTTCCCTCACCTTTACAGTTCAAGAAACTAGGAATGGTCCCTTTTAAGATGTTTATCTACACCTATTCTTTATGTGGGTTCAGCTGCCCCCTTATAGACTACTGCCTACTCTGCCACTCTTCCTTCTGTCACATACCATTGCAACAACATTGAGGGTGTGGCATAGATATTTAAAATGAATGAATGAATGAATGAATGAATGAATGAATGAATGAATGAATGAATGCAGAACAGATTCGATATTTCAGAAGATGATAATATTTTCTGTTAAGAACTGGGTGTCCACTTGAAGATCGAACAGGACACAGATCTTATTTGAAGATGTAATATGACATAGCTAATGTAACTCAAGTCTACTCTCTTTTCTTTTGTATGGAAAGCATCACTAGAGAAGGTTGCCAAAACAGCAGTATAGCATATGGCCTCTAATACTGACTATCACACAGTGAAGTAAAGCTATAGCAATAAAAATAAATCTGATTTGAAATAAACTCTAAACTCTGTATGTGAAATAGTGTTTAGTTTGAGTATACTAATTTTAATCCCAGAATTGAAAAACGGTTTTCTAAAAAGGTTTTCCTAGGGTGATGTCCCTTGATATGTAATCCAGATATGCTGGACTACAGCTGACAAAATTCTTAGCTCACAATTCTGGGAGCTGCAGTTCAATGAATCTAAATTGGGAAAAGCTGCTTTAGAAAATTCTGTAAAATTTAGGACAGCCATACAGTGAAACAACAAATATCTATGTGCATCTATTAAAACCGGCTGCAACTAATTTTCAGGGCTAGAACAGAAAACAGCATTTAGCATTCAACATCCCTGGACTAAAAAAACGATTATACAGTCTTCGACTTATGTCTATAATTCAGCTCAATATGCCTGTTATTAAATGAGACATTTGTTAATGGCCTTTCTTGCCACAGTTGTTAAGGGAATCACTGGAGTTATTAAATTAGTAACAAGGTTGTTAAGTGAATCTGGCTTCCCAATTGATTTTGCTTGTCAGAAGGTTGAAAAAGGTGATCACAGTATCCCAGGACACTACAACCATCATAAGTTGCCAAGTATCTGAATTTTGACCACATGACCAAGGGGGTGCTGCAATGGTCATAAAGTGTGAAAATTGGTCATACATCATTTTTTCATTGCTGTTGTAACTTTGAACGGTCACTAAATGAACTGTTGTAAGCCAAGGACTACCTGTAGTTGGCAAAATGTAGTTGAGGGGAGAAGAAGCAAAAAACAACAGATAAAATGGGAGGATTGAGTCAAAGACTTATTTCTAGCAAGCAGTTGTCTGTGTAATTATCAGAAGTCAATGGCATCTAACTAACTCATGTCCAGTGGCTAAACAAGCTATTTTGACATTTGAGGCCAATTACCTATAAGTTCTTCTTGCTGATAGTCCAAATGCAACATAAATAAATTAAATGTTATAGGTTGCCCTTTCATGATATTCCAAATGCCTTGTTCTGTTAATAATATGGATGGACAGCTCCATTAACATTGCCAACATGGAGAAATACACCATTTTTTATTTTTGAACCATCAATAACCATCAGCAAAATCAGCAGGGGTCGTGTGGGGTGAGGCAGGAGCCTAGAAAATATTTATGCTGCCTTGAAAACTCCTTCCCTCCTTCTCAGGAATTCAATCTCGCATTTTGAGAACAAACTCAAAACACAAGGCCTATTAACGCTCACTATTGCCAAGGTCTATCTACTGTTTTCTTAAGTCTGAATTTAAACAATGTATTTGCAAGCTCAAATGGTCAGACATTCCTATTTGGGGAAATGTTCAGTAGCATTATTAAAGGAAATTTATGCACATGGTACGATATAGTTTATATGCCTAATCATAGACCGGAAATACAGGTTATCAAAAATTCAATAAATGTAATAGAAAGTACATTGCAAGAATCATTTGAACATTATTAGTGTAAATGGGTATATCTAAAAAGGCAGTTTTCTCACTGGGTTGTCTCATTCAGTTCTTCTAAATATCAACAATTAATGATGTTTAATATCAATTAATAATAAAAAAAATTAAAAATCTTCCAGACTATTTAATGAGAACCAAAAGTAGAAGAAAGGAACAAATAATGGATACTAATGGAAAGAAACAGGGCTGACAACGTGAAGGAAACAGGAGATAACTGATTTTGTAATAGCTGGATCACAAATTCATATGAAATAGTCTTGAGATGGTTGAAGATTGAAATGAAGTAACACATCTTCTAGGCCGGGACTCCCCAACCTGTGGCCTGTGGACTGGTACAGGACCATGGCATGCCAGAAACTGGGCCATGCAAATAAGTGAAGCTCCACTTCAGTCCACAGAAAAACCTCTCTAGGTGGAACCAGTCCCTGGTGCCCAAAAGATTGTGTGGGGGGCACTGTTCTAAGCATTACACTGATTGTTTCAGAAATGACAGGTTCTTTCTGCCTCTCTGAAAATCTGGTCACTTATTTCCTTTTTTAATTTAGATCTGACTTTCTAGAGATGAGAGATTAAGACTACAAAAAAGAATCTGGAGCAAAACCTCAAGTCTTATTTTTAATTAGTCAAAGTATATGAATGTTGCTGGAAGACTCAATGACAAATACGTTTAAGAGAGGTAGAAGACACGTTTCTGTGCTCCCACAGTATGCAGTAACTGGAATTTCCAGTGCTACAAGTAAGGCTGGAAGGCAATGTTCTTTTGCAGAAGATACATATGTGCGTCGAGATCTGGTAAAGTGTAGCTCAAGATTAAGCTTTCAGCCAGCAGCAACTGTGGTGTAATATCACTCATAATCCTTAGGGACAAATAGCCTTCAACAAAGAAAGGACCAATAATTTTCAAATTCTGCAGGGGCATATTGTATGCCAATCTGTAACTGGAAACATATAAACATCAAGAATCCAAGGGCACACTAAAGACTAACTGATGGCTCAGATTTTCAAAAACTGGAGACTATCATTAAAATCATTGACCCTCACAGAAAAGATTAAATATACATGGGTATGCTATCAATATTTTTCTAAACAGTCACAAAATGCAACAGCTTCCACTTGTTTTCAATTACTGTAAGATCATGCAATATTAAAATAACCTCACAGATTTTAAAGTATAATAATTCGTCAGCTTCAGCTTCAATAATACAGTATTGACCAACATGGTAATTTTTAAAGTGATTAGAGGAACTATTAGGGAATGACATTGGCCATCCCAATTTAGAAGTTTATTGTGTAAGTGTGTTCAAGATCATGCCCAGATTATACGCTACTTCACTTGAATCTGGTGCTATCCATGTTACCTAGTTATGCTTCTTAAGAAATAAGAAAAGTCCATCTAGTCCAGGATGGCCAACCAGATACAATCAGGAAATTCACAATAATAGCCCTATATTCTTCTTTTCCCCCAAAACACTTATCTAAAGTTACTTGTAATTAGTAGCCATCAGAAAAAAGTCGTTGTCAATAGTCCTGATCTTTATGAATTTCTGTAGTCCTCTTTTAAAATCCTGCAAAATCACAATCATGTCTGATGGTAGTGAATTCTACAGTTAACCTACATCTTAAGATGTTTACATTTTTAAATGGGCCCTAGACAACAAACTGCATCATGCCATACATCTTTCAAAACACTAGAGCTTTCCACTTGTTCCTGTTTAGATATTCCAAATGAAGATATAAACATGTATCATAATAATTGGAAATGTTGCTTTTCTAGAGAAAAGCACAATCTTAGCTATATGTTTGACTTACAATATGTGAGCCATCTGCCTATGCATTACTGGCAGCAATTCCATCTCTTCTCAATATCCCTTTAAATTATGAAACATAACAATCAAAACAGGCCAGGAATCCTCAGCCTTTGGGGAATTTTGGAACATAAGGTGTTGTATATTTTGGAACATAATATGGGCACTCTTACAAAAGGGCGTCACCGCTTACAAAATATAGATTTATATGAATGCTCTCTACCATATTTTCCAACTTGCTCTCCACAGGATGCTCCTCATTCCTTCGCTTGCAATTGGACATCCTTCAAACAAAGCACTGGACCTCAGCCACCTATCATGTTCAATGGAAGCTTACAATGTCCACTGAAGCCCAGAGGCTTTCGGGAGTTGGGGGGGGAAGGGAAACAAAGAAGAGTCTGAAGACTGGACTTCACAGCCTTTCAGTTTCTCATTTTTACTTAGTGTTAAGTAATATTAAAAAAAAAACCAGTAAAAACCAGGAATGTCAGATTAGTGGCTGCCAAAGGAGACCCCACGGGAACCTTGTCATTTATAGATGCTAGGTTTGGGATCCGAACACTTAGTTAACAACTTTCTAAAATCAGTAGATATTGATCCTCTATTTCCAAACCCTTTGTCCTCAAAAATATCTTGTCAGGATAGGCTGCCCCCACTTCACAGCTGAAAGAATTGAATATGGACATCCCTGGACTGTGCACACTATCTAATGTGGACTGTGTATTGTGCACAGCATCCATGTCACAGTTTAAAATCTTTTTCCTTTTCTATTGCAATTTTCCTGCAGAAAAGAAGTGAAACAAATGTATTCATGACTGGTCCTAAGAATCTTTTTCTCTCAAAAAAGATCTAGTTGATTTCA
>JANHGC010002484.1:84081-101335 GCA_027560395.1 Boaedon fuliginosus | reverse complement strand
ACAGCCTCCTTCAAGGCATGTGGGAAGGACCCCTCTCTCAACGAAGCATTTATAATCTCCTGGAGCCAGCCGCATGTTGTCTCCCGGCCTACCGTAACGAGCCAGGCAGTCCTTGACTTACAACAGTTCATTTAGTGATCATTTGAATTTACAACGGCACTGAAAAAGTGACTTGTGAGTCGTGACCAATTTTAACATTTATGACCATTGCAGCACCCCCATGGTCACATGATTTATTCATTCAGATGCTTGATTCATATTTATGATGGTTGCGGTGTCTCGGGGGTCATGTGATTACCTTTTGCAACCTTCTGACAAGCAAAGTCAATTGGGAATCCAGATTCACTGAACCACCATGTTATTCACATAACAAATGTGGCAAGAAAAGTGATAAAATGGGGCAAAACTCATTTTAACAAAATTTCTCATTTAGCAGTATAAATGTTGGACTCGATTATGGTCATCAGTCAAGGATTACCTGTATATGCAAGCCTCTAGTGTCATTTAAACATCAGGGTGTGTAGTAGAGCCAGTAGCAATTGCTTTGATCTTTATGCTAGATGACAGGTACTGGCAAATAGGAAGAGGAATGGAGGCCTACTGATTTTACTGGTTATTTATTGAATATTTACTGAATAATATTTAATTGCAATGATCATTATATTCTTCTCAACTTATATCATTCTAGAAGAATATTATGATAATACTAGTCCTCTGAGGGCCAGTTCCAGAGATTGGCGACTTGGGGATCCATTTTTTTCTCATTTTTAGTTAATAATTTTTGTTTCCTGCTGAGATTCAACTTCATTTAAATATATGGTATCTACATAGAACCCCCTGAGAGGGATTGTCAGGGGACTGGGGTAAATTGTCACCATATGCAGATGACATGCATTGCTACTGCTCTTTTTCATCAAATATACTGTGGGCGTTCTGAATTACTGGAAACAAGACGAAGATGCATCTGTTCGGGAAGAGACAGGCTATTTGTCACAGATCTATTCTGTTTTGCAGAAAGTGGTATTCTACTGAGGAATGAGATACATATCTGTATTCTTTCTGGACTTTAGTGCTGTCAAGATGTTAGTGATCACAGATCTTAAAGATTGGGCCACTCACTCTCCCTTGCCTCAAAATAGCCCACAGTACTATTGTGGGTATAGCAACAGCACTTACACTTATATACTCCTTCACAGTGCTTTTCAACTCTCTCTAAGAGGTTTATAGAGTCAGCATATTGCCCCCAATAATCTGGGTCCTCATTTTACCAACCTCAAAAGGATAGAAGGCTGAGTCAACCTTGAGCCAATAAGAATCAAACTATAGGCAGTCAGTCACCAGAATAAGTCTGCAATACTGCATTCTAACCACTGAGGCACCATGGCTCTTAGATATGAGAGACAGTATAAGATTAGGAAGGCCCCTTGTAAGTTCCACTTTGAATTTTCAGAGGAAAAACAGGACAAAATTTATTATTTATTAAATTTCCATGCCACTCATCTTTACTGCAAGGTAACTGTTCTAAAAATGAAACCAATAGTTTCATTCAGACTGGATTCATACCATATTCTCAACATAGGGTTACTTGGAGAAACTTCAAAAGCTTCAAGATTTAAACTTTGTTGTAAGCTCCTCGAGTTCCCCTTGTCCAGGAAAGAAAGGCAGGGTATAAATCTAATAAATAAATAATAAAGATTTAGTAATGTCTAACAAATTGATACAGCTGCCCTCTCACCTATCTATTTCAAGAACTATTCAGAATGATTAGCTATAAAGTCCTATACGGTTTTAGGTCCAAAATAGCTTAGGGGCTATCTCCTTCCAGATCATCCTACCTGCTTCCTAAATTGTGAAGACAGACCCTTCTTATGTACTATCTAGAATGGTATTGGACCGGGTTACCTTCAAGACTGCCTTCTGCCACCATTTGCTTCCCAGCGTCCTGTGAGGTCACTTAGAGTTGGCCTCCTCTGGGTACATTCAGACAGTGTCAGCTGGCAGCTCCAGAGAGGAGGGCCTTCTCCATAGTGGACCCTGCCCTCCGGAATGATCTCCCGCTGGAGCTCTGGAGTGTCCCGGACCTATGAACCTTCCGCTGAGACCTGGCTCTTCTGGCAGGCTGGGTTGGATTGACCCACCAAAAGTTGTAGTTAAGGGGTTTTAATTTGTTTTAATCTTTGTATGATGTTTTTATATATGTTGTGAGCTGCCCAGAGTCCTGTGGGATTGGACAGCCTATAAATTTAATTAAATTAAAATTAAATTAAATTAAAATACATTTGATGGAAAAAAAGAAAAGACCATTCAAATGCCCAAACCTACATTATGGAACAGATTGTTTCATATCTCTTAGCTTTCTGTGCCTTTGGGCTTTTGTATTTGTGATTTGAGTTGATGAGGTGCTCAACCTTTTACCTTATTGATGGTAACTTTAAATACGGAAAGCATCCATAATCACCTCCATTGTAAGATTAAGTTATAAACATTTCAATTAAAGTAAAAACCTCAATATAATTGTTTAAAAAATGCTAATCCCAAATCTCAGGAAAGAGGTTGTGCTGCACTTAAAATGGCTTTAAGACCTCTTGAGCCTACCTTAGTCATCCTGTTTGATTATAGGCAATTGATGCTATGTTGTGGGATATCTTTGTTGAATAATCTATTAGGTCAGGGGTGTCAAATTCACAGCCCATGGGCCGGATGCATCATGTACTGGCCATGCCCAACCCTGGTTTAGTGAAGGAGGATAAAGTTGTGATATGTCACTTGATGAAGTGATGCCGTGAGTTTGACACCCCTGCATTAGGTTGTTTTGTGATCCAAGAAACTTTATAACAAAGGATTTTCATTACTTGTTTGGACTGATGTGATTTTGTGCTCCAAAGGAATTTCAAGGTCGCAGGACAAAAACTACAAGCTAAACCTTTGACATTATAGTGATCCAGTTTCCGACTGTCTCCTGGATTCAAAACAGGGAAGAAAAATCTCTGTTCCTGGCCTACCAACCCCAAAATGTCTGATTTATATAGAACAAAAAGAATATAAATAGAAAATAATAATACAAAACAACTTTACCATGTTTGATGGGACAGGATTTTTTCCCCAACTTTTCATGCTGGTCATTTGAATTTCAAGAATTTACAGTATAAAATGTGGCCATGGGAAAAGAAAATGGAGAGACAAGAGAAAGGTTACTTCCTTTCTCCAAAATAATAATGCTTTCTGAAGGAAATGATGCTTAAAACACACACATATCCACTAATCATCTTGTCAAATCTGCAATCTGGAGTGACATGTTTGGAAAAGGGGTTAGTCATTCACTTTGTAAATATTTAAAGAATAAGAACGCAGGAGGAAATCCTTTGGCTCAACCATGCTTTTTAGGAAAGTAATTATTTATGCTTATGCTATGCCAAGCAAGCATGTGTGCCATATCGTCAAAAGGCCATACTTTAAGTTCTGGCAGGTATCTCCTCAAACTGTTTGAGCATTCTTGATGTGAAAAGCAGTCAAAGTTATACAGCTCCCATTATTGGGCACTGAAACACAAGTGGCTAAAATATATGGTAATGTGCCATCCTAGAAGAGATTATCATTTTTAAGTGCAGTCCCTCCAAAGTAAGCATTACAATTAATGGTGCTCTCAGGTAAATGCAAAATCTTTTTTATCAGACTTGATTGACTTACTTACGCTTAAACAAAGATGGTGAAAAGAGTATTAATGAAAATGAGGGAATGGCAAGAAAAGGTGAGGAGGGATTGTGATTTTCAAGAAGAAAGATCTTTTAATTCCAGGCTGTAAATTAAAATGCTGAAGAATTTGTTGAGGTAGGTTGGTGCTGTGATATCATTAGTTAGTCAACGCTCCAGCTTAGTCCTATTAGTAGGGATTTCACGGAATTACTGGCATTAGAGACAAGAGAATTATTAAGTCATCTGCTCTCTTCCTCTTTGCTCTTCATGGCAGCCAAGAGGGTTTTGTGTCTTAGGCATGCTATTTTTCTCACATTGCCCTTTTTACTTTGAAACTAGCCCAGAAATGAAATACTCCAGGTTCCCCAAGGGCCAGTCTTACAATCTGATTGATCTCAAAAGGAGAAACTTTGTTCCCAGCCTAGAATATGAAATTAGGTCATTGCAATTTTACTCTACTTTCTTATGTTCTGATTAGCATTTTCTCACTGTTTCCCTCACTGGCTAGCGTGAAATAAAGATCCTTCTGGATTATAACTATCATAAATCAAAAGGCCCTGATTTTTTTTTTTAGATTTTTATCCTGCCTTTTTTAATTCTTTAAGGCAGAGAACATAAGAAAACCCCTTCCTCTTTCTATTTTCCTCACAACAATAACCCCAGGAGATGAGGCGGTGAAAATTGCACAGTTTTAGCTTCTAAATGACACTATGAAGAAATTTAACCATTACTTTTTTACGTTTTATGATTTATGATTAGGGAAAAAAATCACCAATCTGGCAGCTGAGATAAAATTGTGAGTCAGTATAAAATTCAGCCTTGATGACATAATTTTTCATTCAACCCAGTCTCATGCAGATGGAACATTTTATATTTGAGACTATAATCCTTAAAATCAATGACCAGTTGTAAACTCTCTCTCTCTCTCTTTCCCTCCATCTCTCACTTGGAGATGAAGGAAAAGCTTTCCTCTCCAACTAGATACCCTTCAGATATTCTGTACAACTACTGGAATTCCCCACTGATATGAACATCTGTTTATACAAGGCAAAATAGAAAATACGCTTTTTTATATGCATCTCAGCAGGTAGCAATATCCAGTTGATTATTCCCAGTTTGGGAAGTTAAAAAGCAATGGGCCTCAGCACTTCAAATTTTGAAAATGATTTGGAAGAATAGCGGCAGGCCTCATATGAGCAAAACCTCAGAACTGCTCTGCTATTGATTAAAGCTGCCCTTCCTTTATTAAGTTTCAGTACAAGGCTGAAAAGGCATGCAGTTGTTTAAAGGAAAAAAATTCCAATGAATACAACTCCTAAAAGGAGCTCCTTCATTTTTTTCTGGCTTGGGCCAAAGGAGGAGAAAGGCTCTGTCCCACCTATGTCCCACAGGTTGGTGAATAGTATTTATTTCATTAAAAAAAATTATATAGCCGCCCAACTTACATACAGATGACTCCAGGCAACTTACAAAATGTAATATTTTATAAATACTGCACATCCCTCAGATGTCTGTGAATACTGTTATATAGTATTAACAAACAGAATATGTTTTATGCTATAAACTGCCTAGAGTCACTTCATTATGAGGTAAGTGGCAAATAAATTTAAGAAATAAGATAAATAAAATAAATATCGTAAGTCTTCCCAGGGACATTCTATCAGATATTCAAAGAATATTACCCAAATGGCCTGCAAATTCCACAATTCCTAGCCAATTTATCTGAGGAGGTATCTGGTCAAGGAAGGCGGAGCGCTTTACCACCAGATATGCTGGCTCCCAGCCTGACCAGCTTCAAAAATGGGTTGAACCAATTTATGGAAATAATGTGTGACAACCTCTGAAGGCCATCTGTTGGAAGATTAGCGGGCTTCCTTGTGCAGTCAGCTGTCCACCATGAAAGCAGCCTGCTAGGACCAGATGGGCCACCAGGCCAGGGATCCAATTCAGAAGAATATTGCACATGTTCTTATGCTTTGTTCTGTTCACAACAAGGATGAAGTAGGATGCCTGCTTAATGAACTGTTGTGGTTCGCGAGCATTAAACGGAGCTGGCAGCCGATTTGGACTTTGAGGAGTCAGTGTGGGAGGAACCTGGGCCAAGTTTGGAAGCAAGGAAAGAAGAGGCTATGTCGGAGGTCGGGTCGTCTGCTAATTACCAACTGTCCTCAGCATCTGATAGCAACAAAGCTTAAGAAAGGGAGCTACTCATTAGTGCTTGCAGGTGCAGGCAAATGAGTAGGCAAGAACAAAGGAGGAAAAGAGGTGGACGGAGAAACCAGGCCACAGGTGATCGGTGAATGACCACTCCCCTAAGCATAAAGAAGTGCGAATGGGGAGTGGAGTTTGCAGAGAACAACTTATTTGAATCAGATCAAGTCTCGTGTGGTTATTTCTTGAATCTTGCTTCTTATGTAAAGAACGGTATCTCTGCAATTATTTCGGACTGTTATTTCTTGATTCGTACTCAAAAGCTTGTGTGTGTGTGTGAAGTTATCTCGGGACTTGGCAGCTTTCCCGGATAACTTGGCAGGTTCGTTGGAACAAACAATGATAAGAAGGACTATTCATGTGTTTGTTAAAATAAAGGGAAAAAATGGGGTCCAAGGATGGGGGTGCACTGTAATGTTTGCATTTTTCTTTTTTTTTCTTCTTTCTATGCATTAAGATGTATATGTATTATGTTTTGTATTATTTGTATTTAAAATTTAAAAAATTATATTAAAAATAAAATAAAATGAAATAAAGGAAAGTTTTCCTTTAACAACTGGCTAAAAGTGTTTGTTAATAGCCTGGGACAGGACATGAACAGCAGAAACCTGCTAGGCTTGCAAAATTTCCAGAACACTTTGTCCAAATCATTTTAATGCCAAATACAACCTTATTGGTCTGGACTTGTCTGAGAGACCTCCCTACATAGACTGAAGTGGACAGCTGAACAAGCAAAGAGAAAAAAAAAAGGTAAATCACTTCCATACCTTTGCCAAAAAAGCCTAGATGGACATATCCCTGGAATCACCAGAAATCTGGACCTGTATCCTTCTACCCGAAGGTAGAAGGATAGAGGTCCTGACTACCCAAAGCTCTGGTACTTCATGTCAACTTTGAGTTCATAAACTTCAACTCATTAAACCATGTTGTTACAATTAATTATAGTAATCTTCTCAGAATTTGTTTTTTGTATGGGGTGCATATTCCACTTTTGTTTCTTTCTCAATACCTTACGCATTTTTAGATCCAGCCTTCCGAATCTGATATCTATGGAGATTCTCAGTCGTCCAAATCATGTTGTCCCAAATATGCTTTTTCAAGAGGCAACTGGACTTTCTGGTTTTTCTTTGAGGACATTTTGCTTTTCTTCCAAGAAGCTACTTCAGCTCTGACTAGATGGTGGGGAATGAAAGGATTTATACTCCTTGCAGATAGCTGGTTATTTGCATTCTTTTAGCAAGTCATTAAAGCCACCTGGAGATTTATGTGTTGTGAGGGTCACCTGAATGGTGCGAATGGGTGTGGAGCCTAAATACCACTTTCTCACAGTCACTGAACTTCACCAACATGCTCAGTGGTGGTATTCAATTTTTTTTACCACCCATTCTGTGGGTGTGGCTTGGTGGGTGTGGCTATGCTGTCAGCCAATCAGAGGTAGCATTTGCCAGTGTAGGCCAATCAGAGGTGGTATTTGCCAATTCCCTGAATCAATCAAAAGTATCACTACCGGTTCTCTGGAACCTGTTGGAAATGGCTGAACACCACCTCTGAACATACTTTGGCCAAATTTTGCATCTTTAAAAATTATGGAGAAGTCCATCTCCTGAAGCTTAATTCATCTAGCCAGTGTTCATGCATATACATCTCTGAATATCTGTTCTCCTCACTTAACTGAAGTCAAATGAACTAGATGTACTGGTACAGAGATCACGTGAGCGATCATAAAAGAAAGTTCAAGCTGCCATATAAAATTAGGGTTGTCACCTCTCTTACACTATTCCCTCTGTTCTCCTGACCTCTTTGGATGCTGCTCTTTGAATTAATTAAGTTGCTTAAATAAAAGGGATTTTAAAATGGCTTTATTGTCTAGCTAGGAAGCTCTTAAAGGGAAAAGGGATAGATGACTTATTAAAGAAACATAGCCAAGCAATAATATACTGGGTAGATGCATATAGTAGCAATCTGATTATTTCAATCAGATCTTTCTCCCCTTCTCAGAATCTTGGCATTCTGGGAAGGTGCCAAATGGAAGAATTTTTTAGTACAATTATGAGTTTTGAACACTGACTATTGGAATGTTAATACATGAAAAAAATTAGTTACATGTGGGAATTTTAGTATTCATTTGGGCAAAGACTCTGAGAAGTGCAGGATCTTCCCGCCAATATTCCTTAATCCAGCATTGTCCTGGGTCCCAAATTTTTGTTCTGATCTGCACATTTATACAATCTCCGAGATAAGATTCCCCTCCCTCCATGTTGAACTTTTTATTCATAACCTAGCCTTGCCTTTGGGCCAAGGAATGCTATTAGGTTAAAAAAATGGCAGGATCTCAGCAGATCTAAAGCCCCCTGGCCCTTTTGCTATGGCAGAGTCTCAGGTATGATCTGGTGATATCGTTCCTGGCTTTCTTGACACAGGAATGAAAGTTACCTTATTTCTGTGGTTCCAAAATTGCCTGACACTGCTTTTATATGAAGATCAACTCCCATGCCCTCCAGAAGTGCTGGATTTCAATCTGTATAATGCTGACTAGGAGCTGTGAGAGTTCCCATTTCCAATATATACAGTTGAGGGAATTTAGATCACACTTTAGGTGTAGCAGTCTCTTCTAAATGCCCCTGATGAATAGAATGCGGCACTGGGAATATACCTTGCATGATTTTTAATGAGACTCTTGTCCACCACCTAATACACTGTAATGACTATTTTGTTTATTTCTCTCATCAAGAAAACTCTACTTAGAAAATATGAAGCAGGTAATTGAATCTGTACCCTTTATGATGCAGGTTTAGCTTACATATCATGTTAAACTATAAATGGTTTAATTATAGTTATTAAATAAGGTACAGTTGACTAGGTTTGTAGTGGTTGAATTGACACAACACAGTGAACCAAAGTCAAATAAATCATGCCTTGGTATTGTATATTATGTGAACCCAGTCATTATTGTTGCCATCAGGAAAAATTGTCAGTTTGATAGAACCTTTCCGATAAAAATGAATGTTTTCCCTAGAACGATTTAAATGGAGGTACAGTAGTCTTTGAGTTACAATCAAAATTGAGCTCAAAATTTATGTTGCTAAGTGAAAAATTTGTTAAGTGAGTTTGCTCCATTTTACTTTTCTTGCCACAGTTGTTAAGTCATTGCATTGGTTAATTTAGTAATATGCTTGTTAAGTGAATCTGGATTCCGTGTTGACTTTGCTTGTCAGAAGGTTGCAAAAACTGATCACATGACCCCAGGACTTTGCAAACTGTCCTGAATATGAGTCAGATGCCAAGGACCTGAATTTTGAGCATGTGACCATATGCTGCAAATGTTGTAAATGTGAAAAATGGTCATGTCACTTTTTTCAGTGCCGTTTTAACTTTGAACAGTCACTAAATGAACTGTTGTAAGTCGAGGACTACCTGTATTAGAATTCTTTCAAACAATACCAGTTTTGGAAAATGTTACACCATTTAAACCAGCAACCAGCAACCTTTCTGGCTTGGCAGACCAGTGGTGGTGGTGGTGGGAGGGGGGATGGCTCTGTGTGAGTGGCAGGTCCACACAGGAGCTCATGGGACTCCATTGCTCGCATAAATGGAGCTTCATGCGCAAGCTCCTGCCACTCGCACAGATCGGCTCCGAAGGGCTGCTGCCTAGTAGTGGGCCATGGCCCGGGGGTTGGGGACCCCGATTTAAACAGTAACCAAGAAGATATATTTATACATGTGGCAAGGTAAGAACCCACGGGTTAAACCCAAAATACCACAAGGTGCAAAGGACAGAGGAGGGTTTACCTGAATTTAAATTGTATTTTGCAGCCTGGTCTTTTATTTGGATGAAAGAGTGAGTCCTGCTGAGAAATAGAAAATACAGTAGTGGACTTGCGACCACAACTGAGCCCAAAATTTTTGTTGCCAAGTGAGACATCTGTTACGTGAATGTTGCCCATTTTGTGACTTTTCTAGCCACAGTGTTTAGTGAATTATTGCAGTTTTTGTTAAGTTAGTAAGACGGTTGTTAAGTGAATCTGGCTTCCTCATTGACTGCTTGTCAGAAGGCTGCAAAAGAGATGTTGTGACCTTGAGACACTGCAACCGTCATAAATATGAGTCAGTTGCCAAGCACCTAAATTTTGATCATGTGACTGTGGGGATGCTGCAACGGTTGTTAAGTGTGAAAAACTGTCATAAGTCACTTTTTCTAGTACCGTTGTAACTTTGAATGTTAACTAAATGAACTGTTGTAAGTCAAGGACTACCTGCATTAGAATTGAAAAAAATATAAACTGAGTTTTGGTTGGCATGGTCCATGGTATAATAAAGTTAATGTGGGTTTTAAAATCATTATGTGAGAAGTGCCATATTAAGAATACAGAACAAAGAAAAACCCATGTGTACTCAGAATTCATTGGTCTTAGCACAGGACAGTTTTTTTCGAAGTGAAACAACAAATAGAGAGAAATGGTTAACATCAAGATTTATTATTACAGGTCGATTGAAGATATCTATCTTAAGATAAAGTCAAGAGAATAACAGATTGTAAAGGGCCACAGTTTTCATTACTTTTCACTATATACAATTAACTGCGTTTCTGCTTTTAGGACCTACAAATTGACTGAAACAAGGGACTTTAATTATCTCTTTTTCTCATATCCCATCTATCTATAAAAAAATCCTTAATTTGTTTATAGATAAGAAATGGGATATGGGAAAAAGAGTTAATTTGTTTTATTTTAACTGAAGGTGGTAAGTTACTAAAATTGTTTGTTCTTGTGGGTGAAACCGGGAATCATTTCTTTATATGTTTCTTTTCTTTCTCTTTATTCTTTTTTTCTTTTCTACTTTTCTTTTCTGTACTTCTGGGAGAAAAAAATTGTAAACCATGGTCACATTACCAAGGTGTGCTGTAAATGGGCCTAATATGGGCTGGTTTCCAAGTGCCCAAAATGCGATCACATGACCACAGGGAGAAGGACTCACACTGTAGTTTCAGAACCAACTAGTAAGTTGCTTGGTGGTGTGTATGTCCCAAAAGTGCTTTTCCAAAAGGCAGCTGAACTTTCTTGCTTTTTTCCCCTCTCAAAAACATTTCACTTCTCATCCAACAAGCTTTTCGATGAGAAGTGAAAAATTTTCCAAGGGGAAAAAAACCCCCAAGAAAGTCCAGTTGTCTTTTGGAAAAGCACTTTTACGACAACCATGACCTGGATGACTGTGAATCTTCATAGACACTTGGAGGGTGTGTGTGTGTGTGTGTGTGTGTGTGTGTGTCTTGTTGTAACTCTGAACTGTTGCTAAGCAACCAGTCATAAACACTTATTCTTTAGCATTGGTAAATTGCTTTAGTGCTTGTTGTTGTTGTGTTAGACAAAGGTCCCCAACCCCCGGTCCATGGACTGGCACCAGTCCGCAGCATACCAGAAAGAGAACCGTGCAAACAAGTGAAGCCCCCTCTGTGGGATGCAGCCAACACATGAAACCAGCCCCCCTCCAGTCCATGAAAAAAACCTCTCTGCATGGAACCGGCCCCTGGTGCCCCAAAGGTTGGAGGCCTCTGCATTAGAATATAAATTGATCTTTTCCATTCTCTTAGCTCCTGCTATGTTGTCTATATCTGTTTCAAGACTACAAGTAGTACTGTTGCTGTATTATTTTGCAAGAATTTAAATAGCTTTTCTGGTATTTCATCAACTCCTCCTAGCAAACTTTATTAGAGACCCTTAACTAGAATGTCTGGTTGTCAATATTTTCACATTTTTCAACTAGATAGAAACATGTTTAGTAGTTCCTAATCATATTTTATACTATTTAAAATTAGAGCCACTTAAAGGACAAAGCATTAAAAAAATAGTTAAAAATTAAAAGCCATTTAACAAAGGTACAGTAGAAATACTATTTTTAGAATGCCCAGCATTTCTTCTGTTGTTTTCCAAATTCAGTCATGAGCAGAATTTAAAGAAAATCTTGCCTTAATCTTGCCTAAATAAAGTTCCCGATGTTCACTTGGTCTTAGCCAAAAATGATGCCTAAACTCCTGCCAACTAATTTCTGTTTGGGAATTACAGGAGTCTCTCCTTGCTTGGGGTGGAGAAATAAATGGAGTTATGACAGCTATCAGATGTAAGTTCCTAGATAAAATCTGATTGTCCTAGTTCTGCTATTAATAACTGAAAACTCTAGTGCTAGCTCTGAGAATGGCATGAATGTCAAGGGTGACAATGCCTGGCCCATGACAAACTAAAGAATAGCATAAACTCAGTTTTTATTGAACCAAATCTAGATAATATTACATCAGGCAAAGACTCAACAAACTGGTGAAGTCAAGAAAGAATTTATCTTCTGTTTTGGGGTAGCTATATTTCAAAACCTTTCTCCAGAAATATTTTATTTCACAATAAATGATTCTCATTTGGCATGTTCTTCATCAGTATACATATCTGATTTGAAAGGATTACTTTTGTCAGTACTTAAGCCATATTTTATATTAAA
Organism: Boaedon fuliginosus; assembly: GCA_027560395.1. Classification (NCBI taxonomy): domain Eukaryota; kingdom Metazoa; phylum Chordata; class Lepidosauria; order Squamata; family Lamprophiidae; genus Boaedon; species Boaedon fuliginosus. The sequence goes on along the minus strand of JANHGC010002484.1, from coordinate 88,948 downwards.
ACATTGGATACTTTCACTGATTCATGTGAGTATGTGTGAAATATGTAGACATAAACAATACTAAAAATTTAGTCATGTTTTAAAAGTCACTGCTAGAGAGCCCTATCTCATTTGGCTTCAAATTATTATTTTTATTTAACACAAGATCTTACACTATCTCCAGTTTTGTTAATAAATTTTTAGCAAATAAGACCTCTTTTGTTTTCTACTGAACAGAGGTTAGATTTATCTTGTTAATGAAGGACATAATGTTGACTTTAACTGCTGGATTTTGTATTTACAGAAATGGAGGATCAACATTTATTCTCCTGCTTTTCTTCCCTGCCATTTGTGGAGAATTCTTATCAGAAGCTTATCCCATGTTTGCATCTAAGGAGTAATTTATTTTCTAATCCACTGCAAGAATCTATCCAATTTTTTTTCCTGTTCCCATTGTTCTGATTTATGAATCAACTTGTATCATAAAGCATTATTGAAAATTCAAGAGGCTATACATTGTTTTATACAATTGTACCGGACGAATAAAGTCACTGCTTTAATATAACACTTTGGATCATTAATGTTGTTAAATTCTCTCCACACCTTCAAAGGTCCATAATGTTTTTTAAAAAATCTTAACTTTATTAATGTTACCACAAATATTTGGAAGTTAGTACTTCCGTAGTATGGGATTATAAGATACTAATGTTTGTCCTAGGCTGTTTAAGAATATGCTCTCTCAGGAGCTGTTCTGAATGCCCATCTTTTAGGCTTTTAGAAAAAGCCTAACCTTTTTTGTTTCTCTTTCCTTGTTAATAGCAATATAATCTATTTTCATGTTTATTTTTATTTATCTTTTACTGTTAGTCCCTTGAGTGTCCTTTGTGCAGAAAAGTGGAATGCAAACCAAATAAGAGTTGTGATATTGTCAAACATTTTTGATTGGGAGCCTGACACAGTTGGTTATAAGATGGACACCTATATAAACACATTTAAAATAATTAAGTAATTAAAAATTTAAAACAGGATAAACCCTTGCAAAGCCACCTTCCTTACAGCAATCCCTTTGGTATTATTTCTGTAGCTTTATTTCAATTCTAATTATTTTTCCTATAATGTGGAGTATATCTGCTCCTACTATTTCCCATACAGAAAAGCAGTTTCAGCTAGCGTTTTAAACTGGTCCAAACTTAGGTACAGCTATTCTTTCCATATCGCTTTCCTCTTCACCAGAACAATAACATTGAAAATGTTGATAGAAAACCAGGCTGGATAAACAAACTACTGTAGGAGAAGAATAGTGAAAGTGTCAAACAAAATCTAACAAACACAGTACAAACTGTCTTGTGTGTGTGTGGAGGGGAAAGAACAGTATGAAACTTTCATACTTTTTGTTCAAGTGGAAACAGATGTTACTGATTCTTCAGGAAATTCATATGAAAACCTGAGCAAAAATGACAAGCCATGTTTACATTCCTGTAATAGCTAACAATCACTGCCGCTAATTATTATAATCTCAGCTATCTTCTCTGTTCTTCAAATGAAATGTATAGTAGTTAATGTTTGTGCAACATGCTATTGTGATTTGTAATTTAAGGCTTAGTGTCATGGTAACCCAATTGTGGCCAACTCAACAGCCTTTGGTTAAGCAAACCATGTGTTAGTACAATGTGTAACTCCAATCATTATACATCGGTTCATATATAATATCAACTTTTTCGGTCTGAATTGTAAAGACTCCCTTTAATTAAATTTGACACTTTGTGATCACTTAGATACCATCCATGTAGTTTCTTAGAATTGCTATGTAAGCACTATGAAAGTAATTTGCCAGTGCCCCTTTTTCAACCTCCCAGCCTAATCCACAAACCTGGGGTTTTCTGATCATTTCACAACTAAATTAACCATGACTGGCCCTACTTGTTAGTGACAATGCAATGGAATCTATTGATTCTGTTCATGAGTAGCTTCCACTGAACAGTCGCCCTGTTTGGTTAGAAAGGCTTAATATGATAAAATAATAAAGGCCTGGATGTAGCCTTCCCCCAAAAGCTAAGAAATGAAATCATCAACAAATGAAACCAATGGCTTCATTCTCTCATGTCTTTTGGGCAGACAAAGCTAGCATTCAGATTAACTAGGCTACCCTAAGATAGCTAGGAGTGTTATTTTCATAAATCAATCATTTCATTTCAAAACTGCTGTGAATGTAGCCATCTGGCCTTGTCAAGCTTCCACCTTATTCCATGTTAATGGTTTGTAAATGTCAGCAAATCAAAAACAAATATCTCTAAATAAAGAGAGTTCCACTGGGATTATAACTCATATTTCATTCCACTATTGCTAGCAGCCCAGCAAACAATCCATGAGAATAATTTGGAAACCCAAGTTACTGTGGGTTACTGCGATTAATATAATCGCATTCTGGGATTATAGCCACAACTGTGCTTTCTTTGGAGCTAAATTAAGAAAAATTGCAGTTCAGTGATAACTGAAGACTCATTTCCAGTTACTTAGCCTAGTTCTCCAAACCTGCTGAGTAAAATTGGCTGTAAATTCCTGCATTGTGCTTGCAATGACTCTGAAGTGCACAATTTTGCAGAAGTCAGGGTTAGCCTAATCTAGTCATCCAAACCAGTTGTTTTCTGATATTAAAGGATTCACAGATTAAAAAACATCTGAAGCATGGAACATCCAATTGCCTATTATACTGTGTATGTGTAGAATCATATACAGCATAACAACTTACAAACTACCAGAGGTGCTGATCAACTTTCGGCCGATCTAAAATGCCCATGAACCTTTGGTCTGCCAATGCCCGGATCCAAGTGAGCAGAACTGAATATTTTAGATGCCCCCTAATGGTCCTGAAATTTTGTACTCAAACACTGACAGTAATTTCCAAAGCCATTTAGAAATAAATGCTGGATATCAATATTACTGATTACAGCATTGTCTCCACGGGTGCAGAAGGCTGCCCTGGAGCTTTGAACCTTTTTGTGACACAACACACAAACAATTATGAACTGTCCTCCAATTGTGCACAAAACACAGATTTTTCCAACACAGATTGAAGAAAGGGAGAAGGGTGCGAACGGATGTGTACGCTATAGATACCTGGAGTGGCATAAAACATCGGCAGCCGTAACTTATGAATTGCCATTTCAGCAAGTAAATGTGTAGTCCAAGCAGAAAGACTGCAGTGCTGGCATACGGTCACACAATACCATTTTGCTGACCCAGCATATTACTCTGGAATAACACGATAGACAGACGCTACTGAATTGGCCGGCTGGGCTTCATGAAAATAGTCTTGTGGTGCTACAGAGGGTCAGTAGGTGACCTCAACATTATGGAGTGGGGGGAGAGAAAATGCAAATAAAGCACCTACTGTAAGATAAAAGGTTGACAAGGAATTGTACAAAATTCAACACTTTCCATAGACTCACACATTCCATAGACAATTCCATTCTCACTATGCAACCTACCCTTCCTCTTGCCACCTCAAGACCTAGCTTATGCTTTTTAAGATAAAATAACCAACTGAAACCCAAGAGGGCCAGTCAGCATATACTATTCTATGATACATCTATGATAAGTGGGTGCAATTTGAAAGAATCAGAATAGCTGGAAACCCTGGCAGTTGTGGTTCCATCAAAAAGGCAGGCAGGCAGGCAAGGAGGTGGGCGGGCGGGCAACAAACAAACAAACAAGCAAACAAACAAGCAAGCAAGCAAACACACATGCATACATCTTTGAAGGGTTTCAAGTTAGAAGTTGTGCTGTGATCATGCTTTTCATTAATGCTGAAAGGAAAGTGTTTGTCACTGGATCTGTTCCAGAAATGATGTGAAGCTATAATGCAAGTCAAGAGCAGGTTGATGGGAGACATAAAATTAATTCCCTGAACATTGCTGCAGAACTGTATGGGGGGTATAGGCTGCACTCTTAAGTACTTGCCTGAAACTGGACTGCGAAAGGAAGGGAAGAAAGGCAGGGAACAGAAGTGGCCAAAGTGCTCTTACCAATATAGAATGACCTGATTTACACATCACTCAAAGCCATAATATGGCATGTTTATCTTTTGCTTAGTCTAGTATGGTACATCCCACCATTGCAGTTTTTAATCTACAATTAATGTCCAGAATATGTTGTAAACCTTGCTAACAGGGTTTAGCATCACATAATTGGCGGAGTTAAGATGGCGACCGCAGCGGGTGTCTTGGATGTCTCCGCTGCGGATCGCCGATCCTTTTTGCCAACACCGCCCAGGTTCTCCCTGGCCTGAGCAGCTGGCCGGCGGGGGGAATTGAAGGGCGTATTGGCGGTATGAGGCACGAGTGGAGGACTTACTCGGCTGCGGCGTTTTTCACGTCTCGCTGTCAGCCTGGAGCTTTGAGCGCGGAGCCGCGAGGAGATCATGGCGGCCCGCTGCTTTCTGGGGCCTTTCCGAGTCTGCTGGAGGCGAGCTGGCCGCGATCCTTGCCTGTCCGCTTTGCCCCTCTGGCTGCGGTATTCCATCCTGGGGCCCAGGGAGTCTGGATTAGAAGACGGATTGCCATGAGTTCGATCTGCTGGCGGTGGAGAATTGTCCGGTTCCTGGAGGGCCCTGATTCCGGCTTGTGTGGCCTGTGCTCGGAGTTGGCGGGGGTCGATTGGAGACGCCGGCTGACTTGGTCGGCCGATCATGTTGCCTGGACGCCCCTGGTGCTTGGTGGTTGTGAAGGGGAAGGCGCCAGTGGCTCGAGGCCGGGTGATCTACAGTCTGCTGAGCTGGCGTTTGGACTGTTTGTGATCGGCAGGAAATGGCGGCCGGCAGCTCCGATCGTTAGATCTTTGAACCATCTACGGCCAGAGAATGCCCTGGACTGGACTCGAGGTTGGCTGG
>JANHGC010002484.1:33929-48103 GCA_027560395.1 Boaedon fuliginosus | reverse complement strand
AAAAAATTAAAAAATGGATATACGAATTGATAGATAAACAAATTGATTTAAAACCAGAAGCCTTCCTGTTGGGAATCCTGCCAACGGGTCTAAAAAGAAGAATTGTATCTAATAACTCATGTTATAACAGCAGCGAGATTAATGTACGTGCAGAATTGGAGAGCAACAAGTTTGCCAACAGAAAGGAAATTGATACAGAAAATTTTGAATTGTGCTGAAGCAGATAGGATGACAATGTTATTGAAAGATAAGGGAGACACAGAATATTTTGCAATATGGAAAAAATGGTACCAATGGTATGAAAGCAGACAAAGAAAGTTAGGAATACAAGACTGATATAACATGATATTATACCGTATATACTCGAGTATAAGCCATACCTGTCAAGTTTTGGATTTGAAAATAAGGGAAATTTTTAGGGTGTGGCTTAGCAGTCACATGATTGGGTAGGCATGGCTTGGTGGTCACGTGACTGGGTGGGCGTGGCTTGGCGATCACATGGCTGGGTGGGCGTGGCTAGGCAGTCACGTGACTGGGTGGGTGTGGCTTGTTGGTCATGTGACTGGGGTGGGCGTGGCTTGTTGGTCATGTGACTGGGTGGGCGTGATCCAGAAAAGAGAGAAATTACAAAAAGGAAGACTAGCAAAGAAAGAATAAACATCCGAAAGGATCCGACGACGGTGGGTTGGTTTTTCCGCTCAGATGGCGTTTAACGTCAGGGTCCCCATGGTTGCCATGGAGGCCATGAACTCCTGTGCCACATCTGAGGAGTCGCCAAGGGATGGCAGACTGAAGACCCAAGCACCATCAGCCTGGGGGACTCAATCGCCAATCCGGCAACCTCCTCAAGCAGCACAGGCAGGGCTGATGCAATGCAGTTGGGAGGCAGGTATGCTAGCAACAAGCCCAACTGAACCCGAATCCAGCTTTAGAAGGAGAGACTCACACCTGACCATCTCTGGAGCCACAGCAACCCATGGATGGAGATCCTGATGTATTATTACAGCCACCCCACCTCCCCTGCCCTTGGGTCATGGCTGGTGCAAGACCTGAAACCCAGCAGGGCACATTTCCTTGAGGGGGACACCCCGCTCTGGTCCCAACCAGGTCTCGGTAATGCATGCCAGGTTAGGCCCTCTTCTCCAGGATTAGTTTCTGAATCAGAGAGGCTTTATTTACAACTGACCTGGCATTAAGAAGTAACAGCTGGAGCCCAGGGCCCGGACTTCCTGAACTAACAGGCCCTTGAGATGAGCCCGAGGGGTCAGAACACGGTACCGCCAACAATTGGCAAGTACGCATTCTCTGATAATGGCTAACCCCTCGGCTCCCGCCATATCTGCCTCTCCCAGTCCCATGTTGAGAAGCATGACAGTGAGATCCAATGAAGTCCAATCCTTTACTTGCTGGTTTGCAATAGTAAGAATTTTGTCAAAATAAAGCTTTTTAATCTGCTAGATATATCCTGGGAGATTCTAGAGTATGGCGGCCTGAACCTTTCCTCCCCCTTCTAGCTTCAGACAGTGCAGTCTCTTAATCTAAATCTCTTTCTGTGAAGGCTCCAAGTTGACAAAATCCTCCCTCTCTGATGCTGAAGGTGCACATTCCATCATACCACATTCTGGTTCCCTCTTTCAAACAATATTCCACCTTCTTGGTCTCCCAGAAGGTTGTGAAGACTTGGCTGTTCCTTCAGGTCCTGGGCCAGGAAGTGAGTTGAACCAAGGACATAAACAGTTGGTATGAAGTTATTACGGTACCTGATTAGAATTTGGCAGCCTTTAATTTGGAGAAGAGGGAATATTTGTATTTTTTAATAGATTATATGAGTTTGATTTATGTTAGCACCCAGGCTTAAGATGCATGACCATATAAATCCTTGAAATAAAGTAAAATATCCTGAAAATTGAGAAAGCATCAGAAAAGCTGCAATGGCAAGCGATTCCATATTGTTGCCAAGAAAGCTGTAAGGATGTGTCTATCAAGTCACCAGCAGCCAAGCACAACCCAAAGCAATTATTTGTTTGTTTGTTTATTTGTTTTCAGGAAACATTCTGTCAGGATTAAATTAGAGGTTGGGATCTTAGAATCAGCTACATAGCACAGGACTTCCAAAAATAAAGGTTTATTATAAAGGGATAGGGAAGGATGTCTCGGAAGAGACTGCATAGGTAGGGTGTCAGTACAAAAATGTGCTTGGGAGGAGCATGCATGCCCCTTATATATGGGGTGAACTACATCTTCCCCTACAGGTGTTACAGATGTGCAGCACTGCCCAGGTGTTATTAGGGGTAGAGCTAGGAATAGATTTTAAACATGACACATTCCATGAAGTTAATTTGTGAGTGGAGTGAACTTAGAGACAATCTAAACATCTCAGAGAACTCATTTGTCCCTGCCCTTCTTTTCCCTAAAGATCTACAGGGAAATCACATTGACCACTTTTGTAAGAAATGGAAGATTCTAACTCTGTTTCAATAAAGACCTGGACCTATTAATAAATACCTTGACATAGCAGTATTATATCAAACTATGTTAGTAAAGTGGTTTCCCTACCTGATATGTAGCTACATGAAGTTTAGACAGGGAAATTTAGTAGTCCAGCTACACTAAATTGTTTTATAACATACCAGGAGTCCTACTTTAAAAAACAGATGGAGGCAGGGCAAAATTTAGACCGTAGTTTAACTTACATAAATAAAATTTATTTATGCAACATGTACAACTATGTCCCATATGTTTCATCATTTTAAAAATATCATTATTGAAAGCAGTTTTTAGAAAAAGCCTTTGAGGCCTACAACGAGGACTTTTACAGGCCACAGGTAGTATATCTCTACTTTATATGATGTTTGGAGGCTTAGACGCCGAAGAATGGTGCAAGAAAACAAGAGACTTTGCAATGCAAGTCTTAAGATTATCAAAATGTCCTGGGGGATTTTATATGTAATAAAAAGAAATCTCTAGAGGCTTAAGTAGAAAGTAGTTTTCTTAATACTTGAGAACTGCATAGGCAGTCAGTTTTTGTGGAAGTGAGGATGGCACTTCTCCTATTAACTTTTTCAGGATTTTATTTTTCTTTAAAGCTGTAAGTCACCCAAAATCATTGACAGGGATTGTGAATAAAGAACACAATCTAAATTTAAATGAACAAGGCAAATTTGTATTCTGTAGGCCATTGATGGTGAACCTTTGGGCTCAGCATGTCAAAAATTCAGAAAATGGATAACTTGATTCTTTTGGCATGTTACACACACACACACACAGAGAGAGAGAGAGAGAGAGAGAGAGAGAGAGAAAGAATAAACAAACACTTATATAATTGAATATTTCTTTTATTTGTCTTTGTACCTCAGGTAAAAAATAAGACTCTTCTAGACAGCTCTGGGTTGTACAAGGGTTGGAAACTTCAGCAAATGCTCGTGTATGGCCTTGCAGCCTCTGAAAACAGCAGGGAAACACATCTCATTCTTGTGCACTTTTTGGTGGGTCCAAAGGGGGCATGAAAGCAAGACCATCTCATGTGACTTCCAGAGGCCTGGCGTGGCACCAACATGGCATGTCATCTGTGAGGCACGTGCCACACATTTGCCATCACCGCTTTAGGCACATTGTAATTATGTGTTATAGTCTGCTCAGTTCGGGCTCCAAAATGCTCAAAACACAGCAACAAAATATTCCAAAGTTTTGAATCTCAGGATGCATTTGTAAAGAAAGCATTGTTCTAGTAAACTCCATGCCCAGGTTACATTTACTCTATGCATTAGTTAAATTTACTCAGATTTACTCAGAATCGCATGTAAGCTTCTAACCAATGATCCATATGGATTTCAAATGAAACAATGGAAAACATCACTAATGTACTGGAAAGAATAAAATAAAATTTGTGATAGCTCTTATTCATGGTGCCTTCTTCTGCCCTTATGTTATCTTGGTATACTCCACATACAGTCCAATCCATGTTATCCAGATTGGATAACATGGTTATCCAATCTGCGTTCAATAGGATTTACATTTCAATAAGTATGAACAAGAATTATTATACTGTAGTCTAAATCTAAGTAATTTTAATTTTTTCCTATGAGCTGGAATAGCCTTAAAGTAACAGGTTTTACAGTTCCATTTATTTTGCTTGCCACTTGGACTTACATTAATGAAAGATGAGATATAAACATCTCTGAAATAAATATATTTTAAATAAAGACACATACAAAATGAACAGAAGGCCTCAAATGAATTATTCACAGCCTTCTGGAATCTAAATACACACAGAGCATGAGAAAATATTGCTGGAAGATGCTTGTACCTAAAACTGCTGTGTTAAAAAATTTCCATAGCTTTATTGGATGACTTGTTGCATGTCAACACTCTCACTGATTTCATAGGAAAAAGCTGCCGCTAGCAAATTGCAGAGAATGAGGACAGTGAAGAATGAAATGTTTGGCAGGCAGAACGAACAATTTATGGGCCACAGTAACTCCTGTGGCTTTATGAACTTATATTTAGTCAAATGCCACAGCTGTACAGAACAAGAAATTAGTATATTCTCATGTAAACAAACAGAATTCTCCCTGGTAAATGATCATTGAATGGTTGAAATGCTCTCAAGGAAAGTAACCAAGGAAAATAACTGTTAGCTTTCCCCCATACAGGCTCAGTTGTCCAATATAACAGATCCCATGCCTAGCGCTTGCACTTAAAAGGATTTCAGGAAGGAAAGCAGGGGTAGATGATCTCAACATTATAAAATATAGAATTCTCAACTCAGAATAATGTCTATTTGGAACAGAAAATATGGGCTGAAATCCTGAGTCAACGGCCTCCAACAGTACAGGACTCAGTTTTAGTTTGTTGACTAAATCATGGGTAAGCAAAACAATACTGGCCAGGTTCATACAACATGAGAAAGAGAGATGGGCTATCAACTGCAAAGGTCTCTGGAAAATCAGGGCTTGATCTTCTCTCCACTCTCTTATTTAACATCTATGTCCCCTCCTGTTTGTATTGGAGGCACCGTTTAAGGAGGCACCTATGTGAATATATGACACCACTGGTCACCATTGGAGAAAATAATATTGCAGTTTGGGATCTGGTATCATTAATATATTGATAGTAGTCTGGTCTGTTTATACAAAAACTCCAACAGGTAAATAGGAAACTGAAAGGGATGATACTGAATTAAGTGCTACAAGTATCAATTTTTCTAAATTTTTGGCTTGATTATGGGTTACATGGAGTATAAATGGAGCAAATACTCCTCAAAATAGGGAAAATTTGGTTTTGAAAACTGGTTTTCAAAACTGTAAGTCATTATGGTTAGCAGTTATTTTGATCATGTGCCTCAAGTTGGGGTGAATTCTTAGGACATGCCTTGGACAACTGTTAGAATTAGATTTGCCTATGAAATGCTTTTTATCTTTAGGACAGATGAACAGTAGAATGAAAAAAAATTGAGCATAACTTAATTTATTTTTAGAGACTTTGATGAACAAAGTATGTTACGAAAAGTTATGTTAATGTGAGTTTCCCAAGAAACCATATTTTAATTACATATATTAAGTAAACTTGCATACAAAAGTTAGGATGAATTGCAAATATAAATATATATGAATGGAACAGATTTTTGTTCTCATAAGACAAATATAATAAAAAGGTAAGTGTCTGAAGCTAAATTACTGGGACACAATCTATTTTTATGACAATATTTTGCCTTTCAAATCATTAACAACATAACAACTCATGTTTTTAACTAAATTTATTTGACTAATGCCAGGTGTAGCATTATCAATTGCTATGGCAAAGTTCAAAATATTTATTTATAAGGCTTCTGCTTAGCCATGGCAAACACAGCCATATTCTTAGTAGTTGATTCTATTAGTTCACCCATCTTATTCATCTTACAGGAGGAAGAAAACAGTTCAAGAGCACAACTAGTTAATTAGTAAGGTTGATTTTTAGGCAAAATTTACTGCTACTGCTGCTTCTCTTGATCAGACCCAGTCTCTTCCCATGGACGGGGCCCTCTGACATTCTTCCAGTCATCAAATGAGGTATTTTTTATTTTCTATGGAAAAAGAAAGGAAGAAGGGAAATCATAACATAGAAATGTTCTTTATTTGCCAGTTTCTGCAATATGTATGCTATTAAATGGGAAGTGTTCACACAACATACTAGAAGCATCATTAATTAATTGACTTAACCGCATTTCCTGGCTTCACCCAACATACTGAACAATGAACCCACAAGGGCTCATACAACATATAATAATATCCCAGGTCTTTGGGAAGGATTCAATAGGTGGATGAAAATGCCAAACCCAGTCTAACTATCTGGCTCACTGTAAGACAAACTGCAAGAATAATGTTGCATAATAATTCTACAGAGGAATTATTGAGTCTGTCATCTGCACCTCTATAACTGTCTGGTTTGGCTCTGCAACCAAACAAGATAGATACTGACTTCAATGGATAATTAGATCTGCAGAAAAAACAATTGCTACCAACCTGCCTTCCATTGAGGACTTATATACTGCACGAATCAAAAGGAGGGCTGTGAAAATATCTACAGACCCCTCGCATCCTGGACAGCTGCTACCCTCAAAACAATACTTCAGGGAACTGCACACCAGAACAACTAGACACAAGGACAGTTTTCCCCCCAGATGCCATCACTCTGCTAAACAACTAATTCCCACAACACTGTCAAATTACTTACTAAGACTGTATCACAACTACTCTTCTCATCCTTCCTAATACCTATCTCCTCCCACTTATGACTATAATCGTGTTATTGTAACTTTACAATTTATATTTTCTTATCTGTTCTCCTAGTACAATTTGATTGCTTATTAGTATCCTATGACTATCACTATTTTATGATTCTTGTTGAATGTATCTTAATATTATTACTATTATTTTTTTCCTTTATGCATACTGAGAGCATATGCACCAAGGACAAATTCCTCATGAGCCCAATCACACTTGGCCAATAAAGAATTCTATCTATTCTATCTATCTATTCTCTTTGGCTGCCATCTGTTTTTGGTATTTTCAACTTGAGGGGGAATATGGGAGACATAGTGGGCAGCTCAGCAGTCTGTTGGCAGCTGTTTAAGTGAGAAAGATGGCATGGGGGCCTTAAATGATGGCTGAACAAAACAAGATCTCCAATGACCTTTCCAGCAAGTGGGGTGAAAAGGATAGGTTTTGTGGTTTGCCAGCTCTCTGCCTCTGCTATGACAGGTGAACAATTCTCTTTTGACACACAAAATAAAGCAGGACAAGCCAGCCAGCCATTTGTCAAATTTGCCACCTTTCTAAACTCCACCCCATCCTTGTGTTATTGTCCTGATTGGTGGACCACTCCATGCTGATTAGTGAAAATCAGAAAATGGGAGGGCAGCAAAGCCAGAAGATTTTTTTAAAATATTATTTTACTAGTCATTGGCTTAGCACACACCACTCCAGAGGTAAAATCAGGAGATTCTCCTTTGGCAGCAAGCAATGACAATGGCAACAATATATTTTATGCCAGTCTGTTCTTTTGCCAATTCAAACATGTGAAAAACACTGTCCAGATATAGCTCAGAACTGGGGAAAGATCCTATGTGAAGAATGGCAGGAAGGTTTGCCAATTGTGCATTTATTTTCCCACTTTATTTTTCACCCATTGGAGTGAATTGCAGCAAGGCATGTATGTGTGAATAATCACTTAAAGATGAGAAACAATAAGAATCAGATGTTTAGGTTTCCTCTTGCAATGATTTCAGATGAAAATTTAATTCCTAACTCAGATCAGGACATGCCTTCTAATCATGAATTATCATATGGTTAAATGGAAGAGGGAAATCACATTTTTTTCAATGCTATCAATCCATAGCATTCAAAAAAGGATCCCAAAAATGATGATCCCAAAGTCACATTGACTTTGACAGCCAGAAAGTCTTGCATTTCTTTTCCCTGGAATCTCTGAAGTCTAAAGTATTCTCTAAAGGAGACTTAATCAAAAGCACTCCAACACTCTATTAATTGTTTGAGTCATACACTTTCTGGAGTTGAAAACAATAGTATTTAGATTTAGTTTTGCATTGTTAAGAGTTCAGCACAGAATGGTGTGGTCTGGGCCACTTACCCTGTTGTGCTAATTTTCTACTTGCAGAGAGGAAGTTTGAATATTTATTATTTCATTTATTTAATTGCATCCTGACTTTATTATTTTTATAAATAAGGAAGCGGACATATCCAACAGATCTTATTTCTCCTATTTTCCCCACAACAACAACCCTGAGTTGGGGTGGGCAGAGAGAGAGTGATTGGCTCAAGGTCACCCAGCTGGCTTTCACGGTTATGGCGACACTTGAACTCACAATCTCCTGCTTTCTAGCCTGGTGCCTTAACCACTAGACCAAACTGGATCTCAATATAGTACATTTTGAATTGAAATAATTTACTATCTTTCCCTTTATTCTGTGTCAGGATTCTGCTTTGCTTAGAACTCAACTGCCCAGACATAACCAAAATATCATGAGAAGAGAAAAAAGAGAAGAAAAGGGAGAAAAAAGAAAAAAAAAGAAAAACGAAAAGTTTGAATTCTTTTGAATTCTTTTGGAAAGTGTGCTGAGTCTCAAACTGCAAATATATTTATATGTATATCTCTGCTCCTCTGTCAAGAACTGTGAAAAGGATAAACACTTCATAAAAAACCTGCCACAAAACCAAACGTATTGAAATGACTTTTTATGGAGATATTGAAAAAAAAAGAAGAAAGGAAAAAATACATAAAGCTTGTTTTTCTGGAGGGTTCAATTATTTAGAATGCTGGTAGCAAACTTTGATTGATAAAGCTAACCTTTCCTTCCCTGGCTATAGTTTGATCACACAATGATGAGAATGAGTTAGAGAATGGAAGAATAATATTTGGATTTCAACACAATAATGAAAATGCAGAGACTGCCTTTGACTTTTACAAGGTGAGAAATGATTTCACATTTCCAATGTAGAGAGGCAGAAATCTCTTTTAAAAGCTAGTGAGGTTGGCTTTGTCAAATGTACTTCTATTATTTCCATTATTTACAAGATTACTTGATTTTTTCCCCCTGGCATCTTTCTCATAAGATATCAAAGACAAACCAAACTAGAAAAACACAATTCTTTTCCACTGCATTAATGGCTCAATACCCAAGTGCTTAATATGCAGATTGGATGTGAAAAATTGCTCAGGAACACACCCATGTGCTACTAATCCTGTCTTCAGATGAACCCTGATTTTTTTAAACCAACAACTTTGCATTTGTTTGATTACAGCCTAGAAACATCAGATGTGACCACTGTGTATATAAAATATATGACAAGAACATTGTTTACAATGAGAATAAAGATTTTATAAGTCCTTGGTTTCCTGCTACAGTTAATGGGTCTTCACTGTGTGTTTACTGCAGCATCTCATCCCAGTCATACATTAACTAAACTTACTGATTTTCCCTAACTCTCTGCTGAATGAATAAACCTTTCCCTTATGTTTTCTAATATATAGATGAAGAATATAATTTACAATATTTCACTGGTGACAGCTAAACAGCTGCTTCTCAGAGATCTGGTAACAATAGGATTATTGGGTCAGCATCCCACAGTCATGGGGCAGCATCCCACAAATGAATTAATTAATTCTAAATTACCCTCTGCTCAATCACAAGAGATCTGACTTCCTTATTATTCAAAACTACAGAAAAAGTATAGTACAGAACATGGAATAATAGTGTTGGAAGAGACCTTGGAGGTCTTCTAGTCCAACCCCCTGCTCAAGCAGGAAACCCTATATCAGGGGTATCAAACTGGATTTCTTTGAGGGCTGGATCAGCATTGTACTTCTCCGTTGGCTGGCCAGGGAGAGAGATGGGATGACTGCTTCCTGCCGCACCCTGCCAGCCAAAATGGGGCATGGGGGACTGTGCATGGCCCCTCCATGCCCCATTGTGGCTGCCAGCACCGCAGGCTGGTCCTTTGCTATTTCCAGGCCGGCACCATGGGCCAGATTTAAGCACCCTATGAGCCAATCTGGCCCACAGGCCTTGAGTTTGACATCCTTGCCCTATATCATTTCAGATTTGGAGCACTACCTTGTCAAAAACATTTCTCTCCAATAAGAACACAATGCAGGAAAAACATTAGTATACTATGAGAAGGTCAAGGTAGGGATAATCTTCTGTTCCTACAAATGCAAAGAATTTTAGCCTTGGTGAACATTCATGCAGGCTGTCACATTTTTTTTATATTGGAGATTCAAGAAAATTATATTGACTGAGTTCCTGCATCATTTAAGGGTGAAATGGAGGTTTGAAAGGTACTATTGTTGAAGTAAATACTGGCTCAGTTCAAGGGATATACCTGCCTATGAGAAGTAGCCAATAAACTCCTGAAGCTATCCTGTAAAGCAATAAAGCACTCCAGCCCAAATGGATAAGAACACTTGAAGGGACATAAGAGGGGGGGAAAGTGCTTATAAACTCCAGCAGGAAAAATGCACCAAGAGATCGAATTTGTAGCAGGAAGGAAATGGGTAAAGGATTATATCATCCATTTATGTCCTTAAAAAGGGATTGATTCCCATTCTGTGGACAGGGCAATCAGACAATCCAATTAAGAACAGCATCTGAATCTGGTTTTATTTGTATAGGTCTTTTTCATATAAATCGTTTTTTAAAACAGCTTACTTCAATGCAGGATAGCATATAGTATATACAGTACATATACATAAAGGTAAAGGTGTTTCCTGTCAAGTTGTATCTGAGTCTAGGGAGCAGTACTCATCTCCATTTCTTAGCTCAGGGAGCCAGTGTTATCCAAAAATACTTCCATGGTCATGTGACCAGCAGAGCTGAGGTGCATGGAATACTGTTACCTTCCCACTGAAGTGGTACCTATTTATCTACTCACATTTGCATGCTTTTGAAGTGCTTGGTTGGCAAGAGCCAGGGCAACTAATGGGAGCTCACCCTGTTGTGCGGAGCTCAGACTTTGAACTCAGGCTGCCAGCTTTCCAGCATCTTTAAGTGCTGAGCCACCACACCGCCCCATACATATACACATACATGTTGCAAAACCACTGACTCTGGCAGATTTCATGTCTCTGATCACACAAGGTCCCACAGAAATAGTAGAGGGTGATTAGAAAAAAAAAAGAATTGCCTTGTTTGCAGCGTAACACTTATTTCCACTGTCCTATGTGTACTGTAAATAAATGAACATGAAAGATAAACCCACCCAGCTTAACAAATGTATTCTCCTACCCGCTAGGCATTGGAACATGAACAAAATGTCATCGGGATCAAAAGGATCAAAAGACAAGTCTTGTCTAACAGGATGCTCATGTGTATGAGCTGATTAGTTCTAAAGCCATTTTCTGATATTCAGTGATATCAACGATCATGCTCTAAGTCTTATTCTCAGAAAATGGTGTTTGAAGATCTGAGGTGATTTTCATTTCAGAAAGCTGTATGAGCTCAAAATCATCAGGGGAAACTTTATTTTCTTTTCCTTGCTTGATACTAAATGTGAAAGCTAGTGATCACCTTCTTGGAGAAAGGTTGCACATATATGCTCAGTCCTCAGTGACAATAACATCAAGTGATAACACGTGCTAAACAAGCTGTTATAGATCAGGCACCACAGGTAGGCCTTCCATGTGACCTTGCCTTACTTCAAGCCGAATGCATTTCCACAGAACCAATTCACACCTTCTGCTCTAGGTTAAAGAGTGATAAAGCCACTGAATGAAGGGAAGTTGCGTAATGGACATACGTGTGTGAATCAGTCTCTATTCCACTCTAGGAGGTGACAAAACATCCTGAAGAGCCAACAAATCAACCTTAAGGTTGAGTTCCCATGAATTGTTCGTGCTGTGCTGTTACTCTATGCAAAACTGTATAATTTATCATTTCAGTAGGACTCAGGTAAGATGGAGATATTTTCAAACAGCATCTAAGAAAAAGATCCTATGAATAGGTTAATAGCAGCATTTTGCAGCGATGGACCCATGCTAACCCTTTTTTCAAGTTTTCAATTTATGTTGTACAATCTTTTTTGTAATAGTAATTTTATTAAAGGTTATAGTTTACAACAATAAAAACTAATAGGAAGTTAAAAAAATAAAAATAAAAACAGAAGGAAAAATAAAGAGTACAGTAAAAACAGAAAGAAAAAATAAATATATAAATGATTACTCCCTTCATCATAACAAATGTAAACAATTTTGGTAACATCACATTTTCTTAAAATATAACAAATGATCTTTTCTGCCCATATTCCATCTCTTATCTATAAACACACCCATAACACCTCACCATTTTAGTATTGATGTCAATGAAAGACTATTAAGGGTTACATATTTATTTTAATCTTAATCAAATAAACCAGTTTTATATTCCTTCTTTTTTCTTCTAACAATCTTAACCCTGTCTTAGAATTTTATTTCTTTTCATGTTTTCTTTGTCCTTGCTTACAAAATAGATTAACAATCCTAATTTGTAAATCCAATAAAGGAAAAATATTCAGGTTATTCCCTGGGTTTGTTAGTTGCACATCCCTTTTAATTATTAAGATATCAGTTTTCTTTTTATATGTCCAGTATGACACATTTTCCATCTAATTCTTATGGCCTGCCCTTTAAAACCTACCTTCAAATCAGCCTCAGTCATGACAGATAATACTTGTTCTGCTTCAATAACATCTTTTAAACATAGTGTATCTCTAAAGGCAGCCTTAACATTAACTTTTGTGTCCATTGATCAAAAATATACTTCAATATGTCCAAAAGTAAAATATTTTGCTCAATTCTGTATTAGTAAGTTGAGTTTGAATGTTCTTGTCCTTTAATTATAACCTTTAGTTTAGACGCCAATCTCTAATATCCATTTTTTTATTATTATTTAGAATATAATAAAGGAAGGACTCTTTCTAATTAATTCCAAAATCTTATATCAAATTTATCTGGACCGTTAGTCTGTGTATCTTTCTAAAATCAAAATTTTAATAATCCTTTTGCTGTTTATTCCAAAAAATAAATAAGCCCTTGAACTTGTATTTAAAACTTATTTCATTATGGATTAAAGAAAACTCACCTAGTGCTATAAAGTTTATTGTTTGAAATATTTTTGATATTTGAAAATTAGTTAATGAGAAATTTCTAAAAATGGCTAGAAAAAGAAGTTCTGTATGTGAACCCCTGACTACAGTTTAATAAGTCTCTTCCCTCATCTCTCAGAGCTCTAAACCCACCTGAGATCAATGTGTTGCAGCTTCCTTGTGAGGAATGGAGTACTTGTGGGCCATTTCAAGTTTTTTCCTTGTTCAGAGAAAAATTATGAAAAGCTGGTCTACTCGCCAGCTTTTCATTCCGGTGTAATCATCAGCTCTGTTTTTCCACTGAGTTTATCATCCCACCCCCACCCCCAGAAGTCCATAACAGAACTCTCAATTAACTACATTTCTTTTATTCATTTAGCCTATTTCCAAGAAATCCACGCCTCTTTGGTTGAAAAGCTAATTAGCTTTCAAAGTAGCCTCCCGCATGATGAAACAGTCAAATTAAATCACAACTAACGAAACAAAAATGAAGAAGCCTAAAGAACTGTAGAATCACAGGTGGAAAAGCAGCCAGTTCAAAAAATAGGTAACAGTATATAAAACTAGAACAAATAGCAGATTGAATACCAGGTGCAAATGTGTCATATTCCAAACTTTGTGTGTGTGTATTGTGGGGGACTGCTAACAGGGTTTAATGATAAAGAAAATAGCCAGATCACTCTGAGGAGATAGAAACTACCATCAGGACTAGTTTTAACTCAGAGACTGGAGGCAGAATGATATGACCATAACCTCTGTGAGGTTCTGTGTTGGAGTTGTCAGGTTTGCATGCAGTAGTTATTTTTACAAAACAGTTTATTTTTCCTCTTTGACCTTAATACCAATGCCCAAACAGATTAAATCCTCTCCATTGCAACTTTTAAGATACACACCTCACTATTTATTATTTGTTGTAAGACAGATCCAAGTATAAGCTTTTAACAGAAGCATTTTCAGATCTGAATTCAGAATGTGTTTTTAATGAAAGCTTATATTTATTTCATATACATTGCACTAAACAACTGCATACATTTATCCAATCATTTAAAAACAAAG
>JANHGC010002484.1:17162-30683 GCA_027560395.1 Boaedon fuliginosus | reverse complement strand
ATGGTACACAACATCAAGAACATAAATCACAAGAGGACACATCAGCACAACTTTAATTTCTTCGGACTTAAAAAAAACCCCGAGCAAGGCCGGGTAAGCAGCTAGTTGTTATATAAGATAGATATTAGACATAATGACAAATTTATTAATTATGTTTAAATATGACTGAAATTTAAACAAATTATGTTTAAATATGACTGAAATATTTTAAAATATCACTGAAAAAATGAATGTGTGATTGTAAGTGTAGTTTGAGAGCATAATCTTTAACTAAAACCTGAGTCTATGTAAATAATATAAATTAAGTCCAGGAAAGCTTATTCCTAATATGACAAAGTTGCCCCACAAAGCTGACGTTTACCAAGTCTGTGCCTGAAGATACTAATTATGTATGCTTTATGAACTTATAGTGAGAAGAGGATTTAGTATATAAAGATAGCAATTACAGAGCAAAATGATAGACTTTAATTGGTACTCTCTATGTTTCTAACAGTGCAGTCCCAGATTCCTTAGTTATAAGGGGAAAATGAGACAGCATTACTTGAGTTGTTAAATTTTCAAAATAAACTTTTATTTTGATATTGGAAGTCATAAAACACTATCACCATTTCTCCTTTGGTTTCAGAGGGCAATGTATTCTTCCCTAGGCAACAAATATTGGCTATTGTTAGTTCTCGATCAAATTCTTCCTTTTGGACATATATAAGGATATGTTTTCAGCAGAAGGAAAACAAACAAAAGAACATGTGTTTTTGCTAATCAATCAGCTTCTTACCTTGTTTCCCTGAAAATATGACCTCCCCTGAAAGTAAGACCTAGCTTGATTTTTACACGTGCGCCCAATATATGTGTGCCCCTAACTAATAGGTTAGTCAGCGGATGACATCCCCCCAAAATAAGGCCTGGTGTCTTTTTTGGTGGCAAAAAAAATATAAGACAGGGTCTTATTTTTAGGGAAACACGGTATATAAAATATCATTGTGGTGACTATTACCAACACTGTGTGAACAAAGATGTGGAGCTAATTCTGAAATGAGCTCTCCTAATGGTATATAACTGGGGAAAGCTGGGGAGCTAATTCTTGATTTGGGGCAAGTTTAAAACTGGGAAGACCAATGAGGTTCTCTCGCCCATAGAAAAGCAAGCTTGGTTTTAAAAGGAATTAGTTTATTTTATAGGACGTAAACACTCAATCTAATCAGCCACAATAGTTTTCAAGTGCAGAAATTGGATGCTGGGGACCTTTTAGCCTTGTTGATAAACTTCCATGAAGCAGCCAATTAGCTGCTGTTGCAGAAGACCAATAGGTTAAATGGATTCTTTGGAGCCAATATGGTGTAATGGTAACAAGGATCATATAGAGGAGCTCAGGTTAAATTCCACTTGTTGTAAGGATCACTGAATGAACTGGGACCACCAGTTCATTCAGTGAACTAATTTATCTCACAGAACTGTTGCACAGACAACTTTTAATTGTATTATTACTTTGAGTGTAATTCTATTTTTATGGCTTTTAGAAATATTTATATTTTTACAGTTTTATCATTTTTAATTTTATAAGCAAGCCAGAGTCGCCACTAGGCAAGATGGTCAAGACAGTTGCACTATAATAAGCAAAAGGCTAAACAAGCTGGCTATGAAGAGAGGAAAGAGAAATGGTGTGGCTGTCACCAAGAAGAGGTTAAAGAAAGTAGTTTAAGTGACCGTTCAAAGTTACAATGGCACAGAAAAAAGTGACTTATGACCATTTTTCAGTTATGACCGTTGCAGCATCCCCATGGTCATATGATTAAAATTCAGATGCTTGGCAACTGACTTGTATTTATGACAGTTGCAGTCCCCTGGGGTCATGTGATCCCCTTTTGCCACCTTCTGACAAGCAAAATCAATGGGGAAGCCAGATTCACACAACCACTGTGTTACTAACTTAACAGCTGCAGTGATTCACTTAACAGCTCTGTAGCAAGCAAGATTGGGAAATGGGTCAAAATTCATTTAACAAATGCCTCACATAGCAGCAGAAATATTGAGCTCAATTGTGGTTGTAAGTTGAGGGCTACCTGCATCTATGATAGAAAAATATTCTAGAAACCTGTTCAGGCAATCACTACCTTTTAGGAGACCATCTGATCTGGAGAACTACGAAATACCTACAAGCTTGTGAATTCTGAAGAACTCTTTGTCAAATAGTTAATTAAATGATGTGCTCTCTTGAATTGACTTTTTTAAAATGTAAAAGTGCTCTCTGGTTCAGAGGAAATAAAAGATCACATTGAGACCATCTATTTACCACCTCTCCAATTAAAATTGTGTCAAAAAGACTTGATTCGACTTGACTTGAATGCACATCTTGGTACATAGGTTCTTCTTTTGGAACTGTAACTCTGCTGCTGAATAGCTGGCTGACTCATCCTGAATATAATGGCAGAATAAGGGGCAAGGGAATAAGAAAAGTAAGACACCTATGTTTAAAATATTAAAAGACAATTCCTGAAGGTGCCTTTGTAAAGCCTGTTTAATATGCTGTACCTGTACTTTTAAAAAAACCACTTAAATAGCCTGAAGTGCAAAATTTGAAACAAAATGCCCTTGAGGCTTGGGTGCAAAAGTAGAAATGTTTTATATTGCACTGCTTCAAAACTTTCCTTCTTCAAAAAGAATATTCTTGTCTGAAAATTTAGCTTTGAATATGCAAACATGGACTTGCATCTAACACTGTATCTTTATAGATGGAACTTTTAGGTCATTGTGATTTCTTCTTTGTATGTGCTAAGATTTGACTTTCGTTTTTAAGTTTGATTAAAATTAGTTTATTCTATAACTCTTACTTTTCTTTCTATGTGGCCCTTTGGAACTCCAAGTGAAAAAAAAAATCTGACTATACTGACTATATCCTCTTTGTCACCATCCAGAGGGACATTACAATCAAATTCTATTACCTACCAAATAGATATTACCTACCTGCACAGTAGTAATTAGTTTCAAAATGGTGCCTCTCTGAAAGCAACTAGGAAATCTAATTTATGTAGGGTGTAAATAAATGATGGAATTTAACCCAGTCTTTTGATTTATATATGTGAACTGAAATGTTCTTGATGGTTTCATTAAAGGCATTAGATCTTTCATCCAATTGATTCATTTCTCCTTGATGGCTAAAGGTAATAAAATCAGGACTCCGTTCAAGATTTGTTACAGTAAATATCAGCTAAAAGAGCTTCTGTAGTGACACCTAGTAAACTTTTACAACAGTACATGGGAAGTCTGTAAATTAAGTATTTACCTTGTGCTTTTCAAACCAAAGTATTTTATAAATATTTAAGTTTAGATCACATCTAAAGCCCCTATCACAGAGGTCCCTAACCTCGGGGCTGTAGCCCACTATTGGGCCATGAGCCCTTTGGAACTGGGCCACAAAGCAGTGGGCAAAAGCGTCTTCCCACTTGCCCAAACAGCGTGCGAGCATGGGTATGCAAGTCCAAGTGCTTGAGTGGCGGCCATGTGTGCCCACTGCTTGCACAAATGGAGCTGCGTGTGTGTGTGTGTGTTTGTCGGCCGCTTGCAGGAAACCATGCAGGAAACCATCCCCTCTCCCCTCTCCACTAGTCTGCAAAGCTGGAAAGATTGGGGAACTCTGGCCTATAAGAGAGTTAAATAAGGACCTTTCTTGTTTCTTTTTTATCAAAAGTGGTGCTTTTGAATGCTGTTTTGTTTTTGTAACCAATACCTTGGTTACTCAGAGGGCAGTACTGTAAATATCTTAAGATGTTGGATTCTATCTGTATAATGCTTTAGATTTGAATCCATACAAGCTTTATGGAAAGGGCTGGGGGTGCTAATGCAACACCTGTCTGCACCTGTTTAAAACAATTGTGTTCTTTTCCAGAATCATGCTGGAGTTGGAGAGAGCAGTTACATGATTTTCTGGGAAAAGACCTATCACTTTAAAGAATTGCAGACAGATGCTAACTTCATGATCCCATGCACTATGAAACATTATTTTAAATTTGAATATGAAACATTACATGGCCCTATCAGCTTGTATTTATAATAATATCTGTTTAACCCAACCAATATTGTTGTACAGGATTGCAACACTCAAATCCTTTACTTTTTTAATAAAAATTAAATGGAATAAATACATCTTGTGTACATGAATAAAGAACAGATGGAAAAGACAGGAAGCAGTCAAAAGTCCAGGAATCTTACCAATAGCCTGATTATGAATCCTATAATCCTACATGTCTACTAATGGCCATCAGGTCCAAGCACCTTTGTGTTATTTCACATATACTCAGAAATAAAAAAGGATGCATATTAGCTGATGGATTATAAGCAATTATTAGTTTTGAAAGACAAAATCCAAGGGAAATAGCTTTTTTCTTCACTGAACAATTTCAGTGAAAGCAAGCTATAGCTAGCCCTGATGTTAAAAAAATTAATTAAGCGATTTATGTATTATAATGCATTCTATAATATTCTATTTGAATATTATAGAGAAAATCAGAGACACGAGATGTCTACATGATGAGACAGAATGGTACAGCTTCTTATGAAGATGTAATATAAATTATAGTTGCAACATTCACTCTGCATTTAGCTTTTTGAATGATATGTTTTAGCAGCATTTAGTCTATTGTGTCTTATAAAGATTTGAAATTCGTGCATTTATAGAAGGATTCTTGTTGCTAACTCACAGGAACATAAAACTCTGAGGAATTGCTAGAAATTTATGAATTCATTATATATTCATAATGAATTGTGACTAAATGATCATCTCTATTCATTGCCAACAGTTTTTTCTTATTTCCCAATATTGTTAGAAATGATGTGTTTTTTTACTTTCCTTATAATAGTGTATATACAGCAATTCCAGGTCCATCATGCTGATCAGGAACTGCATGCTGACATATCCAGTGAAACTTTATCTGTTCATTCATTCATTTTGGTGGGTAACCAGATAGATTTTAGAGAATGAACTCAGATATGGCTGTTTGTAAAACATAGCTTATGGCTCACTATATTGTCTGAAACTTTCCAATTTTATTTAATAAATTATGCTAAAGTAAACTACAAAAGCAATATTCAATCTGTGTTAATTATGACTAGATTTCTTTCTCCAGAAGCATCTTAATTATCATGTATTATGGGGTACATTAAGAAGTTTCCCCTTACCCTGATATTATATACTGTGGCTACTATATTTAGACCATTAGTTAAACTCTAAGCTGTTACGATCTCTGAGGATTCAGAGGATGAAAGGAGGACCATAAGAACCAGCAACCTGAGGAATCATCTGGTAATCACTTATCTCTGAAGGCCTAGAAGATAAAGACCCATCTTAGATAATAAGAGCTTGAAATTCTGGCAGGGTGTTTAGCCTCCAAACATGTTCTCTGCCCTATGGAGGGCAGAGAAAGGCCATCACCATGTGTCTTTCAAGGCAGAGCAGTAGAGCCCCTAATCAAGCTATCCTAGACCTGGGTCTATACAGGAACAGCCTCCAGGCCTTTGCTCTTCCATAAGAAGCAACATTGCAACGTCTACTGCTATTTTTGCTTGCCCTGCATTCATACACTTGGCTTGACATTCAGACCAATTCATGCAATTGGTGAATTGTGCCAAAATGGTGCCAAAAGCTTTGTCTGTCATGAGTTCCCTTATTTTATCATGGTATCTTCCCATCCCATATGGTCCAACAGAGAAGGCCCCTTTTCTGAAACAATATCACTTTGTGGGACCCAAGAGGTATGTGCCTTCCCAATAGCAGCCCCTTCCTTTTGGAATGATCTCCTTTCAACCTCCCACACATGGTTGACTCCAATCCTGCAGATGTTTGGAAAGGAAATCAAGCCCAGGCTATTTTCCTGGGTCCGGATAAATATAGTTGCCCATTGGTGAACTTTAATTTATTTTAGTCATCATCAACAATTAATTGCTGCAGCTTCCTGTATTGGTGTGTGTTACTTTTCTTTTGTATTTTTGTTTAATGATTTTGTACCCTGCCCTGGGTCACATTAACCAATAAAGAAATAAACCAATAAACAGTTTTATCACCACTTCTACCTTTCCCCTGCTAGTAGGATGCTGGCAATTTATTTCAAGGCAAGCCCTACTGTTCTATTAATCGCTCTCGGGAAGTTTATAATATTGAATTTCCTTGCGTTTAAAGGCAGAAAAACTGCATATAAATGTAGAAAATAAAAATAAAATATATGTAGATTCTCATAACCAGTTTTGTGGGAAAATATAGATGCAAATTGATTGACTGACTGACTGACTGACTGACTGACTGACTGACTGACTGAATAGGTTTTGTTATCATTATACTATTCTCTTGGGCTTTGAAAATGGGCAACAAAACTATAATAGAAAGAACTCTGTGTGGGATGAAAATTTCAAAGTTTCAGCTATATGTTGGAAAATAAATGCTGTCTTTTCCTTTAAAAGTTGGCTAATATTTTTGAATCTTATATCCTACAAGGAGAAGAATTCTGCTTACCTTGCCACGAATCTTTTGAATATCATATCGAATCTGTGCAAATTCACGGAGCCCAAATGACCCACCAACTATTAACACCTAAAATATTAAAATACGGAGAAAATATTTAGGATAGGAAAGAAGAGAACAGTCCAAAACATTCTATAAGATTATGAGAAACTGTCAGCCCAATATGCTGGTTTTTCTTGCTAAACAGGAGAAACCGGCATGAAGAAAATAAAAAGGACTTCAATGTGGATATTGTTATATATTAGCATCCTCAACACAAGAAGCACAGTTTCTAGCGTCCCTATCTTTCAGTATCTCATTTCTCTGGAACTTTAAATTCAGCAATGTCTAGCTTGTAATAGCTGAAGCAACAGTGATCATTAGATGAATTCAAATGCAAAGGTAAAAAAGGTCTAGTTATGTTCCTGGAACTTTTCAACATATTAAGATCCTACGTATATGGTGGCCCTTCGGGTTCAAAAACGACATGCTGTGGTGCAGTTCATCTGTGGAAGCGCACTGTCTAGCACAGTTGAAGATGAATTGCACATGAGAAACCTGTGCATGATAGAGCTTTAAGTGGAACGTCCATGGCACAACTCTCTCAGCAGAAGAGATCATATTCTAGTGGCATGGGGGACTGTTGTGGCTGGAAACCTCCGTTGCTGCTGTAAATGACAGAATATTTATATGGGGTGGTCCTATTATATAGTTAAATATTTTTTTGCTGCACCTACATTTTCATCAATTCACTTATAGGTTTAAATCACTAAGATTTAGGAACAGGGATAATAAAACAGGAAAAACTGGCATGAAGAAAATAAAATGACATTTTAGAATGAGATGCCATTAAAAATAACTTCAAGTTTTAAAATGTAATTTTGCTCTGCTTTGCCGATTCCAATGCTTCCCTAATACTATTAAAACCTTAAACAAATTAAACACCATTTTTTTTAAACTTTAACTAAAAAACCAAAGCAGAATTTATCTTCAAATCCAAACTGAATTTTGGATGTTTATACAACCCATTTGTAATCACTGTAAGAATTTCTTACTACACATATTTTTAACAAATGTTTCCCAAGTTTAAATTAATTAACAATTAATTTGTTAATTAACAAAATTATTTTGTTAATTACAAATTAAAAACAAATCATTTTTGTTTAAATTAACAAAAGTGTTAATATTCTACATGCAACACAAAATAACAAAATGTACATACAAAATTGTATTATGTTTACTTTTACCTGTTGTAAAGCTAGAAAAAAATAGTTAATCCTTTCCTTATACAAAACGTACTACCAATAATCCATACTAATGTAATTACGCACATAGATTTGTCTATACAAAATGGCAGTTAGTTTGGCCACCTGGGTATCAATACTTTGAAGGGTTTTAATCAGACACTTAATTTATAGTATGTATTAAAAAGTAATGGTGCTAGAATATATTCTTGTTTCATTCCCTTGGATTTATTATTTATTTATTTATTAAATTTATACCCCGCCTCTCTTCCCCGATCAAAGAGAACACGAGGTGGCTAACAATGATTAAAATACAATAAGAATACAATAACAGCATTAAAAATATAAAAATAAAACTATTCAGTTAAAAACTATTAAAAAGACATACTTATACAAACAAGCATACAACCATTCATACAAGGGAGTCCTCATTTCCAAGCTCACTGGCAGAGCCAAGTCTTCACCACCTGGTGGAAAGACTGCAAACTAGGGATGGTCCAGATCTCTAGGGGGGGTTGGTTCCAGAGGGCTGAGGCTGCCACAGATAAGGCCTTCACCTGCGGACCCACCAGCCAACACTGTTTAACTGATAGGATTCATAGGAGGCCGACTCTATGAGATCTAACTGGGCGCTGGAAGGCATGTGGTGGAAGAAAGCGGTCTCAAAGGTACCCCACTCCTAAACCATGAAGGGCTTTAAAAGTTGTCACTAGCACCTTAAATTGTACCCTGAAGATTATTGGGTGCCAATGCCATTGCAAATTTGAATTGCCACTAAATGTATGGTTATAAATCAAGGACTATCTGTATAACAAGGAAAAATAAGAGTCTATTCATGAAAGTAGGCAAAGAATACTGTACTGTGGGAAAAACCAACTTTAGAGGATATAAATATTATATAACAGACTGCAGCATTTTATCTCTATATATTTTCTAAGAATCCCTTTGATTTGTCATGGGAGCTGTTTTTTTTTAAAAAATCTGGCATTCCCAATCTGCCTCTCCTCTTGATTTATCTTTATATCTTATGCATTTGTTTCGTTCTTCTTTCAGAGATGAAGAAACATGGCTGTATCCTTTTGTGGGGTGGGATCTCTCTCAATATTCTTTGGTGGGAATCCAGCAGCACATGATGATTATTTGCTTTAGGTTCTGTGTTTTGATTCCACAGGAATCTAGCATCAGAAGTGGGATTCATAACCTACAAGCTGTGATCAGAGAACAAAGTGCTAAGTCATGTGATTTTCCAGAAACAGAAGGCATGTAGGTGCTGGCCAATCAACCAGACATTATGGTAAAAGACAAAGGGCAGAAGAGAACAATGGTGATAGATGTAGCAGTGCCAAGTAGCTGCAACAAAAAGGAGTATGAGAAGCTGGAGAAGTACCAGGGCCTGAAGGATAAATTAGAAAGCACAGGGATATTAAAGGTCAAAACGGTTTGGTAGTAATAGGAGTACTTGCGGTTGTAATTCCTATATTGGAAGAGTTACTGAAGAGTTACTTCACTTCAACAAGAGTGACTTCCTATGTATATATTACAGTTAAATTGGAAGTTTTCTCTGTTAAAATGAGGCCTGTTGGGTTAGAGAATAATTTTAGCTAATAATAAAAAAATAAATATCCTGCCTTCTACCCTTGTAATACTTAGTTCTACTCTTTATTATCTACTTTTATTCCTGTATCCATATTTCTACACAGATGTAGATAGAAAGTGATTTTCTTTTGTCCATCATTTTCTACCTCAGAAGTCCCTCACTTCTTTTTCTTTTGGGACGGGGGGAGTTGTGAATGTAAAAATAATCTCTATACAGACTCATGTCTCTCTATCATTATGAAATTAGCCTGTTTGTATCTTCCAAATCCTCTGGGACTCCAAGGAAAAACAATAACCTAACCATGACAGCATTGTTCATGTTACCCATGACATTCAAACTTGAAGCCTTTAGAACTCTGTGAGTATAAACAGTGCTAGATATTAGTGTCTGTCTCTGCCTGAGAAACAGCTGGTGAAGTCATGTCAGACTATTTTACTTGGACACCTTCAAGAATCATGCTGTGGGCATTTGTATACCAAAAGAAGACTTCTAGGGATGATGGTAGCATTGATAGTAACTTTGTTGACAGTAATGCCTCAGGTCGCATGCCAGGAGCCTAATGTCCAATGTGAGCATGATGAACCTGTTCCAATTCGTCACAAATATCATCAGCTTGGAGAAGTTAGCATTGGTAGCATCATTTCTGTGTCCTTGTCATTTTCTGATCCCACTGATTTCAAACGACATCCTTCTGAGGAGCTTCATGATGGACTTATGTATGTTCCTAATTGATTGATTTACCAGCTCTGAGTCCAACTGTTCAATTATATGATGCTCAAAACATTTTCCTCTAAGCTAGAATAACAAAACCCAGAAACACCTCTTCTTTTCAAACATAGGATATCTTGATTTATTTTCAATGTACATTTTAATTTCCACATGAAAACAGATAAAATGTTTGTCATGACAAATTATATCTAATTCATTCCAGGTTGAGAATATAGATTTGTGTACATGATGTATGTAAAACTAAAATCTGAGGGAACTGTATTACCTATGATTAATATTTAAATTGCTATTACTTGTAGGAAAATTTAGTTTCTTTCATCAAGATGTAAGTCTAGAATATTGGACATACCATCATGTGAAGCAGACCATTTTAAATGTGTTATGTAATTCTTGTTACAGAATATTTTATCAAAACTATCAGCTCATTCTGGCTTTAGTGTTTGCTATCAAGGAGATCAATGAAAATCATCAGCTCCTGCCCAATGCCACGCTAGGCTTTCACATCTATAATAGCAATTTTAGTCCCCGTTGGACTTACCTTGCTTCCATGGGGCTTCCCTTCACTCAGGGCAGATTCATTCCTAACTACAAATGTGGGGTCCCCCAAAATCTGGCTGCTGTTCTTGTGGGACCTGACATCTGTTTCCATGGGGCCACTGTTCTGAGCATCTACAAAGTTCCTCAGGTAAGAGTGATGGAGATGTACCAACTAGCTGAATAAGCTTAGAGTGGTTGCTTTTATGATGAAGAACATGTTGAGATTACATAGAACTTGTGGAGAGATATCCATTAAGGAGGTTTTAAAGATTTATCTAAATAGTAGGTATACAGAAGGAAATCAACCTGCTTAAATCCAGTACTTAGGGATCTTCCTTCTGTTGTAATAAAGCCTCTACGCCATCTAAGCCTTGGGAAACCTTCCTTCACTTCTATTCCAGCAAGTCTGCATTCTTCTTCAATAGAAAAGCAAAGCCTCTTGAGCATCCATAAATGCTTCCTTCTGTAGGCCAGCAGCATCTCCAAAATACTCTGGAAAGATTGGATGGAAGAAGAAAAAGAGATTTAGGACTCAGAGGCATTCATTTCTGCTTGATTGGATTGGCAAATGACAACTTTGGCCAGAATGTATTTGGCATATGTAAATATTCTGCAATTCCAGGCACCAAATTCAGATTCAGCATTATTTTCCTTTTCTAGTATAGTTCTATTGTGTGTGTGTGTGTGTGTGTGTGTGTGTTACATTTCTTTAAAAAGACAATAAACACAATGAACATTTCTCCCCAAAAATTTTGCTTTCACTCCTATATCCTGGATATGTTTGGAATTAAATGTCCCAAATGTGCTTTTTCAAGAAGCAACTGGACTTTCTGTTTTTTTCTTTGAATTTGTTTTGTTTCTCATCCAAGAATCTGGCTGGATGGTGGGGAATGGAAGGATTTATTTTCATTCAGTTGCTTTTAGTGAGTCACTAAGGCGACCTGGAGGTTTATCTGTGTCATCAGATACTGCTCTCTAACATTGAAATCCTTAAATTCTTATATAAATAAAACATCTCCTAATCATAGTATTACTAATACATTCCAAACCTAACCAATAGATAAATAAAATATTTGCCACCTTGGAACTTTTGAAAGGACTGGGGAGACTGTTGAGATGGCTGTTCAATTTTGGCATAGATGGCCTCTTTGACTCCTTTTTCAAACCAATGTTTCTCTGTGTCCAAAATGTGGAGTTTGCTGTCTTCAAAAGAGTGGCCTTTGTCTTTTAAATGCAGATGGACTGCTGAATCTAGACACCCAAAGATTCAATTGCATGTACACATTTTCAGAGGCTGACAACAATCTTTTTTTTTTTACTTCGTTTAGCTGACATACGGCTCTGCTCCCCTCGTGGATAAAGAGACTCAAACAGTTTTCTTCCAGCAAATGTTCCCAGATGAATCCCACCAGCATAATGCCCTCCTTCAGCTATTGTTGCATTTTAGATGGATCTGGATTGGAGTTCTTGCTGTGAATGATGACAATGGAGAGAAATTTGTGCAGGAGGTGCTTCCCATGTTTTCCCAGCATGGCATCTGCTTTGATTTCATACAAGATTTTCCTCATGTAGCTTTTTACATTGACTATAATGAAGCAATGGGTGAAGGAGTCCAAATATACCAAGTTTTCATGAACAGCACAGCAAATGTTATAATCTTATACGGTGAAAGTAGGTCCATAACTTTTCTGAGAATGTACTTGCAATTGTCAGAAGTGGAGGATATACCAAAGAAGGCAAAAATCTGGGTTATAACAGCTCAGACAGATTACACTTCAATTTCCTTTCAAAAATCGTGTGATATCCATTTCCTGCAAGGTGCTTTATCCTTGGCAGTTCACACAAAGGAGATTGAAGACTTCCCAAAGTTTGTTGAAAGTATAAGTCCAATCAACAACCAGCATGATTATTTTAGGAAAGATTTCTGGGAACAGGCATTCAACTGTGTCTTCAGCAGTCCTGAAACAGAGACGTCTGAGAAGAAATGTACTGGACAGGAGAGACTTGAGACTCTTCCTACATCTGTGTTTGAAACACGCATGAGTGGCCAGAGCTATAATATTTACAATGCAGTCCATGCTGTGGCACATGCTTTGCAATCTCTGTATTTATCAAAATCCAGGCAAAGAATATTACTGAAAGAAAGAAGGCAACAGTTTCCGAATCAAGTGTTATGGCAGGTAAGATCTAAACAGAGAAATGTACCATGTGTGTAGTAGCAACATCTATCCATAAACCTTAATAAGAATTAATGTGAATTAATGTGATTAAATAGATAAAAGTTAAATTTACAGATGAATTTCAAGGGGAATGAATGGGAATTGGGAAAAGAGAAGGGATAAATTATTATAAATTGATGATTTATTTTTTAAGGAATTTAATGAATTAAATTAGAGGAAATAATGGAAAATAATAGAACTGAAATAGAATTGAAGAAGTAAGACATAATGTGCAAATTATAATGCTATGGATCTCTTCTTCCTGGGAATTATAACTACATAAGAAGAGAAAATGTAAAT
Organism: Boaedon fuliginosus; assembly: GCA_027560395.1. Classification (NCBI taxonomy): domain Eukaryota; kingdom Metazoa; phylum Chordata; class Lepidosauria; order Squamata; family Lamprophiidae; genus Boaedon; species Boaedon fuliginosus. Next base: position 17,570 of record JANHGC010002484.1, on the reverse strand, counting down.
ACAGGGAAAAATGAGAATATTGAAGAAACTAATCGGAATGAAGGGGAAGTGAACAAGCTGAAGAAATGAGAAATTTGGAAAATGAATTTATTATGTAGTTTCAATGGTGATATAACATAATTTGGTTATTTTTTATTTTTATACTGTATCCTTTTCTTTCTTTTCTTTTTTTTTGAAAAGCAGCTTTATTATTATTGAAAGAATGTTGGGCAATGAATTAAATTTTTAAATTTAAGTGTTGACATGTGATTAACTACAGGGATGGGTTTCTCCTGGTTCGCTGGTTACCCGCTTAGTGGGCGCGCTTTCCAAACGGCTGTCAAAAGCGCGCTGCGCGCGATCGACTTAGAAATCTTGGTGCGGTTCTGCAAGCACTCTGACAGAACAGCTGCGCGGGAGCGAACTGGG
>JANHGC010002484.1:4894-17062 GCA_027560395.1 Boaedon fuliginosus | reverse complement strand
TTCTTTCTTTCTTTCTCTCTCTCTCTCTCTTCTAAATATAGGGACTAGTTCAGATTCTGCAGAAGTAATAATAAAGGTAGACCTAATGGGTCACCATATGTGGAGACACGTCCTCTTGGGCCTTAGCACATACACTTAAACAGCGAAACAAAGAGTGGGGGGGAGCCGTAATATTGGCAACTGTTGTTAGGTAGTATAAACAACAGACTGCCATTGGCGTAGAGCAGCAGATCAGATTCCAATAGCACTCAATAGGGAGCCTTCCTTAAAAAATTAGAAGAAGCTGGGCTAGAGCTGCCCCATGCTGAGAATGGCAGTAGAAGCAAAAACAAGAGTAAATGAATGGAAATTAAACAGCAGGAAATGGGGATTTGGCACAAGGTCAGAATTTGAAACTGCAGAGAGGTGTCAGTGATAAGGGCTGGATAGAGTTTCTGGCTGAAAACAGAGAGAAAGAATGCAGATGTGTTCATTGAATAAAGTACAGATGTAGCAAGCAAGGAAGGGAGAAGGAAAAGCTTGCGGGGGAAGACTGTGGTGGGATGGAAGAAAACAGCATCCAGAAGAAAACATGTTGAGCGTAGGTGTATTTATGCAACTCTGTCCATGATTCTGGGTGGACATGACAGTCCCAACTTTTATCTTGGATGGCCTGGTTAGTGATACATTTATGGCCTCTTTCTTTTCTTCCAAACAGGAACTTTGGAAGTCTAAGCCCTTTGTCAAGAGAGGCACCTCTAGTCAGCCACCATAACTGGTAGACAGAAGCTGCTGCTTCAGCAAACCCCATAATAGGATGCTGGTCTAGGATCAATGCTGGATCAATCAAATGTGTCTCTTTCTGTCTGCTCCATTCAAATTCTAGTATCTGAGATTCTTGCAGGATGTGATTCTTGGGCTCAAGAATAGATGCCAAGACTAGTTTAGAATAGAGCTGCACCCAAGCAGTCTTTTTGAAATTCATTGAATTTTTGGGTGGAGAAGTTGGGCAGATTAATTCCATGATTGTCTCCAAGGGAAAGAAATGTCACAAAACAGGGCAAGACTCTCCTGTCACTGTGACAGTCTCACCCTACCTGAAAACAAGACTTACACTCGGTGGCTTCTGCAGCATTGGTTGTATGTTGGTGTGGATCGTTTCCTACCATAATCTTGCACGTTGGTCTCCCAGAAAGCAAGGAAGGGCAGGGGAAGCTCTTCTCTGATCGACAGGATTGAGAGGGAGGAGGAGAGGACTTAAGAAGGAGCAGCCATCAATGCTCCAAACTCAACGGCCTTGCCATTCAGAATGTGTTGGAGGAAATTTTCTGAATTTATGTTTTCTCTGCAGCCTCTGTGTTGATTCAGTCCATTTTTGATCCCAACTTAATGGAGATCAAATCTCCCTTTGTCAGATCTGATGAGGTTCATTTTTGCTTCTGGAAAAGTATCCGGTTGGTGGATGAATCTTGACCTCTTGGAGACCATACCTTTCCATTCTGTAGGTTGGGAAATAGCTTGGCAGGACAAGCCCACCCAAGTTCTTTTGAAGCTTGGGACGCTAAAATACGATTGTATAGTGAAAGGCAAGGCATTCACACCTATCCATTGGTCCTTTGCTCTCTACGGAAGGGCAAGATGATGAGATAAACTTTCCAAAGCAAAAATTCGTTTATGACATTGAATGAGGAGTGAGGAAAAAAACACCGGAGATTTTCTGAAGCTGGCATTAGATTACAATATCCAGGGTCTGACATTCCATCTATCGATTTTCCATAAACAACAGGGAAGAAACCAGCTTGGAAACAGCTACAGATTGATCTTACACTAGGGATGACTGAATACATTGATTTCAGTTTTACTTTGTTTTCATTTTTGGGCTTTTATCAAGCTCAGTTCATTTAACTGGGTTTTTAAAAAAAATTGCACTAAGATTTCAATGTATTTGGTGCTGACTTGCTTATAATGTTGCCAAATTTATGACTTTTCAAACAGTTTGCACTTCCTACAGTATAAATAATATATTGCATTATTTCCATTTGTATTAGCCCCATTTTTGTTCAGATTTCATCTTAAGATAGACAAATCAATGAACTGCATTGTATATCTCCCCAAATGTGAATTTTGAATGATAGTGAATTTTATTTGATGAATTGGTTCAAAAATGCAAAACGGTCAATTTGAATGTTTCATCTTTTTCCTAAAATGGAGTTGAGAATTTTAAAGAAAATTAGTTTTCCTTAGAAGAAAGGAACATAATGAAAAGAAAGAAAGAAAGAAGAGAAAGAGAAAGAGAAAGAAAGAAAGAAAGAAAGAAAGAAAGAAAGAAAGAAAAATGTTATATATAAGATGGAGAGGAGTTTTTGCACAGTTTCAGTTTCTTATATTCAGAATAAACTGAAATATGTTGTTGATCTTAATACACACTTAGAAAACCAAGTAAGGAAATTATGCTTCTTTTTATATTTTTTCTCTCTCAAATTTATTTATAGCAATATGTAAATATAACTTATGAAATAACCACCTAAAAATATAAAATACTAAAAACTACAATTAGTTGCAGCTTTATCCTGAATAAAGTTGCATTTTAGTATTACAAAATTAAAGCATCTTTATTACCGTACTATTAAAATTGGAATTTACCAATAGCATTTCTTTTCTTTGAATAACAGTTTGAATGAACCAGTTACCTAGCCAAACAAACAATGCCCCCCACCCCCCAAACTATTAGTTTATAAAGTCTGGAACCACTTATATTACGCACAATTAATAAACAGTTTTAAACAGAAGTGAGGCATTTCCAAAATATTGGCTGGGTTTCCATGACATCCTTGGATATTCAGCTAGGAATCCAGTCAGTCCTTCTTAATGGTAATTATGACGGCACATAATCACACAAACTGGGTTAAGAGTCTCTATGTGGGGAATAGAGAATTCCAGCTCAGATTTTCAGGAAATTTATTTATTCATGTTTGTGATTTATACCCATCAGAATCAATCAGACCTTGGTGGTTTTAAGACCTTAAGCACACTCATGGTTTCACTCAGCAACCATTTTGTTTAACGACTGAGTTTCAAGTCCAAACTGTGGTCAGTAAGCAAGTACTACTTCTAAGCTCCACCTCTTATGTACATGCATGCCATGCCACAACATGCATACAAAATGTGTAAAGCTTACAACATGATGGTGCAAATCTCATTGCATTATTGAACCCCTCACAGTAGAAAATGTGTCTCTTTCTTTATATGGACATATAAAAGGAGATGCCTTCCATATTTGTATATTTTTTCCAAAGAAAAAAAAGATCCACTTTAGAATTGAATTTACCTTATTTTCTGTAGTGTTCCTTCTTCTACACAGGGGTAGCTCAAAACAAGAAAAACAGTTATAATCTTAAAGACATTGGTTTGGAGTTCATGTGATTTTATTTATTTATTTATTAAATTTATACCCCGCCTCTCTTCCTCAATCAAACGGGACACGAGGCAGCTAACAACAAGATTAAAATACAATAAGAATACGATAACATCATTAAAAATATAAAAATAAAACTATTCTGTTAAAAACTATTAAAAAGACAGACTTATACAAACAAGGATACAACCATTCATACAAGGGAGTCCTCATTTCCAAGCCCGCCGGCAGAGCCAGGTCTTCACCGCCCGGCGGAAGGATGGCAAACTAGGGACGGTCTGGATCTCTACAGGGAGTTGGTTCCATAGGGCTGGTGCTGCCACAGAGAAGGCCTTTGCCTGCGGACCTGCCAGCCAACACTGTTTAGCTGACGGGATCCGTAGGAGGCCAACTCTGTGAGATCTAACTAGGCTCTGGGAGGCATGTGGTGGAAGAAGGAGGTCTCGAAGGTACCCCGCTCCTAAGCTCCTAAGGATATGTGGATAGAATCATTTCCATATAGCATATGGATAAACAACAAGAGAAAATCTACTCAAAATATCCCATGTTCTTATCCTAGAGAAGTTATTACCGTGTTTTCCCGAAAATAAGACCCCATCTTATATTTTTTTGCCACCAAAAAAGGCATCAGGTCTTATTTTCGGGGGAAGTCAGCTACTGATTTACCTATTAGTTATGGACATGCAAATATTGGGCGCACGTGTAAAAATCAAGCTAGGTCTTACTTTCAGGGGAGGCCATATTTTCAGGGAAATGGAGTAAAACAAAATATCAGATAAGAATGATATTTATATTTATTGGCCAGATGTAGCACTAAGCAATCATCTATCCTGATTGGAGCTCCTCTTGCTCAACTATTGAATGATATACAACTTAGTCCATTCACAAACCTAAGGATAAACAAAATATTCAATTGGACCCATCACAAGACTCACAGATGACTCAACACTGACTTATCACAAGACCTATCACAAGACCCTCAGTTGACACACCCACACCTGAAGCCCTTATAGAAGTACACCGACACTGACAAAGGCTCTTCAAACTTGATAGCTTTAAGACTTGCGGACTTCAACTCCCAGAATTTCTGAGCTAACATGACTGGAGGAGAAATTATGGGAGTTGAAGTCACAAGTTTTAAAACTGTCAAGTTTGAAGAACCCTGCCCCAAACTCTGCTGAAGATGTTACCTAGCCTGGTAACTAAATGTTCGGAACCCAACCTACAAGCTAGGAGAATGAATCTTCACCCTCATCCTACACCCAAGCTACAGATATTCACCACTACTGCAAAGTTTAAGTTAATTAGATTTTAAAAATCAATTATTTGAGAAGTATCATATTGAGAGTATGGAACAAATATAAACCCAGGCTGTGTTCAAAGATGCCTTTATTGACCTCAGCCCAGAAGCATTTTATAGAAGAGAAACAACAGATAGGGGAAAATGGCTGACATATCAAAATTTGTTAAAATATGCAGCCCTCGATGTATGATCACAATTGAGCCTAAAATTCACATTGCTAAGCAAGACAGTTGTTAAGTGAGTTCTACCCCATTTTATGACCTTTCTTGCCAGAGTTGCTAAGCAAATCACTGCAGTTGTTAAGTAAATTAAGTGAATCTGGCTTCGCCATTGACTTTATTTGTCAGATGGTCGCAAAAGATGATCATATAACCCCAGGATTGCAATTGTCATAAATATGAACCAGTTGCCAAGCATCCAAATTTCGATCATATGATCATGGAGATACTGTAATGGTCTTAAGTATGCAGTGCTTTTTTTCTGGCGGAATGCACCGGAACGGCGTTCCGGCACGTTTTTTCCTTAGACTTTTGTATATTAGTATATTAAACAAACTAGCCATATATATAATTTATAAAATAGCCCAGCCCTACGATGGTATGGTAAGCTCTATATAAAACTACGACTTGAATTTTAATTGTATATCTATGGTGTGCATGCGCAATACATATGACACGACGGACATCAATAGGAGTTCCGGTACCTTTTTTTTTTAGAAAAAAAGCACTGGTTGTAAGTTGAGTATTACTTATAGAGGAAGATGGAAAAGTTAAGATGAAGTTAAGAAAACAACTGTAGAAGGGCATCGTTTCCAATGGTTTTCATGTGGTCAATTAAACGAAAGGTTTAAACTGATAAAAAGACAACTGGCATTGAAACACCCAAAACAGAGTTTAACACTGAAATATGTACAAATGATGGACATGTAATAAGATTTGAAGCAGGGAAAAAACAGGTTAAACAATTTAAAGTAATTTTACAATCATTTTTTGTTGGTCGTTAAATTACTGCCTAGTCTGTAAAGAGACCACCATGGCTATTAAGTGAACATTGCGGTTCTTAAACAAATCAGTGGTTCACTATGGAGCTAGTTTTCCTGAAAACTGGAAGTAACTGCAGTTCTCAGGCAAAATCATCATAAATATGGTCATGTAATTGCAAGATGCTGCAAATGACCATAAATGCAGCCCAGTTGCTGTGCATCCAAAGTGCGGGTGTCAAACCTGTGGTGTCACATTGCCATCACGTGACGTATCGTGATGTTTTTTCACTTCACGGAGCGGGGGTGGGCATAGTCTGCATGTGATGCATCTGGCCCACCAGTTGCCATTTTGACACCTCTGATTTAAAGTGTGATTACATGGGGGGGATGGATAATTATCAGAAATTTGAATAGAGACAATAAGTATCCTTCAAGTAAATTTGTGGAAACATCACTAAGCAAATGGTAGCAAGTCCAGATGGATACTTAGGAGATGGATACTTAGGAGAGAATGGAAAGTAGGCACACCAGAGAAATTAACAAAAATATATAAAGGTATATTTTTTGAAACCATTGTTGGGAATGCGAAAAACACGAAGGGACATTTTATCCTGCATGATAGAATTGTGTGAAAGCAAAAAAATGGGGATGCAGTTCATATAACCATGAAACAGGTTTTAAAGATAAACACTGAAGAAACCAGAACTCTTTTTGGGGGTCGCGGGGGGGCTTATGGACAATGGATTAGAAATGATTCATGGAAGATTGATTTTGATGGTAACTGCAAAAACTGTCAGCATTCCAACCAAACTCTCTATCTCAATTCAGCACACAAAAGTCCATCCAAATAAGAATTTATTAGAGAAGTCATATTGGCCCATCTGGGAAAACCCAAATCTGAATTCCTGCATTTTCCCCTGCTATATTAAACTCACAGCCAGCCCCCTTTTCAAATGACCCTTAGGTCACACTCTCCAATCCACCTCCATTCTGAACTCCCGCCAAGTTCAGTCACTCCCCTCCAAACACCAGCGACTCCCCTTGAGCTCTGGTGAAAGAATGTTGTTGTGGCTATCCTCCCTTCTCGCTTTACTTTCATTCCCACGGTTACCCTCCTCCCTTGTGGCAGCCCCAAATCCAAATCAAGATGGATGGAGGCTGACAGAAAGACTATTGTATGCTCAATGATGGAAGAATAACCAAATTCCCACAGTGGGGAGAATGGATTGTGAAAATGTCAGAATTTGCTGAAATGGCAAAGCTGACCAATTTGATGTAAATGTTTCATGAACATTAGTAAATGTTTCATGAAGTGACATTAATGTTTCCTTAGCAGATTCTTAAAAACCTATTTCAATTTTCTTTCTGAAAGAAAGCATATTATGCTACAAAAAGCATTTGGCAAACTATTAAAGTTGGTTATCACTCATCAATATACCAATTTGATATGTTCAGTCACACCTCTGATTATCCAATAACTTGCTATTCAGTACAAGTTGAATTCTTTGTTAATAAAATAGGCAGCAATTGCTACATCTCTGCAACATGCTCTAGTAGACTCTCCTTTCTTACCTGAAGAACTTAACACATGCTGTATAGCACTAGCTATAGCACTTAAACTTATATACCACTTCATAATGCTTTACAGCCCTCTCTAAGCTTTTACAGAATCAGCATATTGCCCCCAGCAATCTGGGTCCTAATTTACTGAACTCAAAAGGACGAAAGGCTGAGTCAACTTTGAACGGTCAAGATCGAACTCCTGGAAGTGGGCAGAGTCACCTGTAATACTGAAGTCTAACCTCTGCGTCACCACAGGTCTGCATTATTGACTCTGAAAGTCAAATCACAAAACTGTATTCTTTTTACCTAAATCCCTAAATGAATGTTCACTGCTGGTAATATAGATCATCTACTGGAGAAAAGGGAAAAGGCAAAATTTTATGAAACATTTTACTTAAGGAACAACTATTTTACTTTCAAGCCTCTTGGGTAAGACTGCTCCCTCCTTCTCTCTCCAATTCAACAACAAAAACCCTGCCTGATCACTCATACAAAATAGCAGGTTATGTACAAATGTATTTTTATGATTGACTAAAAAACATTGCAATTTAATGGACATTTGGCTAAAATAGCCATTCTTTATCCCCCATTAGCCTGTTAAATCAAAAGTTTTCTGTATTCATTACAAAACTGCAGAACTGGAAGAGTCAAATGAAATACTATAATTTTTCTCTTTACCCAACAAGAATTGAAAAGGCTTGGGATATTTCAATTTTGAAAAAAAAATTACAATTTGTGTAGTCTACAGTGATTATAAGGTCCCAATCTGACTTCTTCATTTTTTCACTAGGCAAGTACAAGAGGTAATTTTGGCATAGAAATATTATACAGCATGTCTCTTAGAGAAAGATATAATACAATGTCTCTTGAATTTCTTATGTTTCAGACTAAGAGGCAATTTTATTTATCCTGCACTAGGGAACATACACCAACTTAAATATTTTACCCAAAATAAGCTATTCTGCACTTTAGCGACATGTGATGACATTTTAAAAATGTAACAGTCTTCATATTCTGTCACTTTCTCTGCTGAGTGAAAATGGCTAACTGGAAGCAGATTTAGTAATTCAATCAATGAAAAATGAATTAAAGAGACTACATATCCACAAAGAAATATATCATTATTAGCTTCCCTGTTTAACTGATTTTACACATGTTGTCTTGAGTAACAATGATAATGAAACAGACTTGCACAATCTAGGTTTGATATAATGCATACTGAACACTGTAATTCATTGCCAACCCTCAATTTTGATTCTCAGTTCAACACATGGGGCTTTAGCATGGATTAATAAATGATTTTGTTGATACTCATGGATTTTCTTGAAAATTTGCATGAGGAATATTTATCTGGAAAAATATGGACAGCTACATATATTGTATATGTTCTCCTTGGAATTTTCTTTTTGTCTGAAAATTAGATGCATAACAGTCAGTTTAAAGTTCACCAGCCACTTTGTGTTGATCTGACATGGAATGATCCTGCAGATAAAAATTCATAGCATTGCAAACATCAACCATATAGTATTGTTTGGGGGCAGGGGTAATTATGGTACCAGTTCAGAAATTGATGCTGAAAATAATAACATGCTATTACCATGTCTAAGAAGGACAAATAATGGCGTATATATTCTAAAATAACGCATTATGAGCACCATGAAGCCACAGCCCTCATATCATTGACTTGTATTAAACATATAAAGCAGAAGTTACTTTTTTAACTTTTTAAAGTCAACTTCATGTTATTCAAAATTCCATCTTGCAGACCACATTTACTCTTGATAAACTACTAAGGCAAGCAGTAAGGTAGTAAATCATTGAGTTAAATAGGTAAAGGCATGGGACTAGGCACGTTCTTTTTTTAAAAAAAGAAAAAAATAATTATTTTCCTAAAAATGATTTATTTTCCTAGTATGTCTTTACTGTAAAAAAAACGACTCATCCAATGTAGTTTATATTGCTAAAAACAACATATTTTACACTTAATGTTCCTCATAGGCACAGAAAGAGCTGTACTTCTGTGAAGTTTGATCAATTCAAGTTGAGCTGCTAGCTCAATTCAATAAGAGTGCACAATATACACTCCCATGTCTAAGAACCACCTTTATCAGCTCAAAATAGTGTAGCCACTTTGTAGATCTTTTCAAGTGCTATGCAGCATCGTTTCAATCAAAGTTTTGATCAAAGTGAAACACTTCACTGAAAATTTGTATGTAACTCTTGACTTTTGCACACGTTTGAGGTACAGTTTAATACGTTATTGATTCTAGAAGAACACTATTCTGTCCATAAACCAGTCATTCTATGACATCTTTTATGTGAGGAGACAAATGCAACTTTAACACTCTCACCCATCTTGGAGAAACATAATATAGACTGTATGTTTGCACTAAGCCCCCCACTGAGCAAAAGACAACTTGAAAAGAAGCAAGTAACAGCTCTGCGCAAGGAAATGTATAAAAGCATAACAGTCTTGTTAGGTCAGGCCAAAGGACCATCCAGTTCACTGTGTAATAATGTCAATCTGAATGTTTTTGGGAAGCTCACAAGTCTGGAATGGAGAAAAATAACTCCCTCCCTTTGTTGTCTTCTAGTTACTTATTTTTAAGGTTTTCACATGATTCAAAAGGGTGTAAATAGCTATCAATATTAATAGTCACTCAAAACCTCGATGAAATCTGTCCAGTCCCATTCAAATTGGCTAACACAACTGTTGGCAGAAAAATCCCACAATTTAACAATGTTCTGTATGTCAAAAAATCTTTCTGTAGGCCCTGAGTCTCCCTATATTTCAATGGATAATCTCAAGATTTAACATGGTGAGAACAAATTTCTTTTCACCCGATCTATGCCATTCATGATGATTTTACGTTTCTCTATCATGTCTCCATTTACATTTCTTTGACCCAAGCTATAGAATTTTCATTATTGTAGTCCCTCCTTGAAGTGGAATGGCTTCAATTCCCAAATAAACCTTTGAACCTCTTCTAGCCAGTGGTGCAATTCAACTGGTCTAACAACCAGTTCGCTTCGTGCGCAATTCCATTTGCAAATAGCGATACAACAGCTGATTGTCAGCAGTCAAAACAGGTGATAGGTGGCAATTGTGCTGTCGCACCGATCAACTGGGCTTCAAAAAATGGCACAATAGCCACAGAATAGTGCACGGATGGGTGGAGAGGCTGCTTCAAGTTCCCCTGACCAGGGAAATGAGGCAGGGTATAAATGTAATAAAAATAAATATAAATAAATAAACTCAAAACCGGAATAACTGGTTTGCCCTAACCAGCCTGAACGTAACAACGGTTTGCCAGAACCGGGCTGAACCGGTAGAATCCCATCCGTTTCTAGCTCAATAATATCCTTCTTAAATATTGTATATAGTTACATGTTTGTAAATATTGCATATAGTACTCCAAATATGGTGTCACGTTTGTGTAAAGTTATTATTATGTTGGCAGTTCTATTTCCAATTCCCTTTCTCATAATTCCAAACATAGAAATATAAACTTTTTCACAGCAATTGCACACTGGGTTATTTTCACCCAAATTCCCTTTCCTTTCCACTGCTAGTTCAGATTCCATTCTTACAAAGGTGAAGTTTGGATTGTCATTTCCATTTGCCAACATGCATCAAGTAACTTGTTTATGTTGAACTTTGATATTTTGAAGGCCATCGGGCCACTTTGGAAAGATTATTTTTGAACTCTTCCACAACCTTTTTTTGATTTTACCACTTTATTCCACCACTCAATTGTACAGGCACTGCTTGGCAGTGAGATGTGCAGCATATACATTTAATCAATACATAAATTTACCCACGAAGAACTCTATTATACATAACTCGTGTGAATGGCTCATTTATTCCTACTTTTTTTGTTCTGTTTATTAACCAGTTGCCAATCCCTGAGATCGCCTGTATTTTTATGTAATGACAGCTGAGTTTTCTGACAATGACCTTTGCAACGACTTTCCAATCTATTTTATTCTATATCTATTGGGTCATACTTTTCTGCTTCCTTATAGACACTGACTATATAACTCTTGTGGGAGTTATAGCAGCAGTACGTTGCCCTACTAGTTTATGTGATATTGTTTTTATACATGTTGGGTTTATTCCAAAGGTATCTCAGAGCCTCAATCATAATCTCTAGTCCCAGCACCTTCATCTTATCCACATGCTAATGCTATTTAGCACTACTTGTTTAACTGCCCTTGCTTATGGAGCAGTTTCAAGAAAGGCATCTTGATTGCTCCGGATTCATCAACAATCCAACAAATTTGGCTTCCAGTACTGCCTGACTAGTTTTTCTACACCACTGTTTAACACATGAATAAACAACACTTACCCTTGCCTTGCATGGATGTTTAACTCATAAGTTTGCTTCACTGACATTTATAAAGGAGTGTCAACAATTTGTCACTATGGTTGTGATGCTTCAACAGCTGGGAATTCCTTGTGGCTGGAGAGTACATGCAATCTCAACCTCTTTCAGTACAACATTTTCAGCATGGAAATATATACAAGACAAAACACACAAGGAGGTTCATGGGGGAGGGGGGAGGTTCCTTAAGCAAGATTAAGACATGTAGTTCAAAATTGGTGAGGGAATAAAGAAGGCGTTTTGCAAATCTAATTTTAACAAGGCAAGCTGTATTCCATAGTGCAAGCATGAGTAAATGGTTCTTTGAACCACACTGTAGTCATTTTGAATTACAGGCTTGGCCAGTTCAGAATGAACACCGTTGGAGCTGTCTGACAAGCAGCTCTATTGTGAAGAGTCAAAACAGCTTCCCACAAAGTTTCTCCAAAGGAGGACACGCTGCGTTTTTAAAAATATATAGAATGCTAGCTGATGACCCGGCCTTGCTCAGGTTCTCTTTATCCCCCTCCTCTTCATAATGCCGATTTGCATACATTGCTCC
>JANHGC010002480.1:52695-65075 GCA_027560395.1 Boaedon fuliginosus | reverse complement strand
TGTCAGAGTGCTTGCAGGACCGCACCGAAATTTCTGAATCGATCGCGCGCAGCGCGCTTTTGACAGGCATTCAGAAAAGCGTGCCCACAAAGCGGGTAACCAGCGAACCGGTAGGAACCCACCCCTGGAGTGAATAAACTTCACTCCTTCATATTTCTAATATTTTCTTATAATAATTTCTAAGACTTAACTTCTATCAAATCTTTCCATTAACTTAAGTTGCATGCCAAGTTTTATCATGCAAATTTGTATCTTTCTATTGAAAAGATGGGGTGGGGGGAGAGCCCAAGATGGATTCTTTAAGGCAAAGTTAGTTCAGATTATAGCTAATTAAAGTAAGACAATTCAGTCCTTTTAGAGTAATCGTTGATTGAAGTAATGTCTCGCAACTACATCTTTCCAGTTCAGATACAGCCTAGGTTAGGCTTCATGTAATTCAGCTCCTGTCCTGTGGTAACTCTTTTGTTTACTAATTCCTGAAGTATGTTTGGTTAAAGCTTCATCTGGTCCAGAACTTAATAGGCCTTACTATTCTCACATATTCCTCATATATTCTTAACTCAAAGAAAACAAAAAGACTAGCATGTATGTATTAATGCACCGACATGTCAGGAACAAGTTCTTCTTAAATGTCTGACTAAAATTTTGCCAAACTAATTCTTTCCCTCTGTCTCATCTCCTTTTCCAGCTTCTGGTAGGGATAATTCAAGCAGCTGAGCTGCCTGCTTTAGATATGGGTGGTACATCTGATCCATATGTGAAGGTTTTCCTGCTTCCTGATAAGAAAAAGAAATATGAGACAAAAGTTCACAGGAAAACCCTTAACCCTGTCTTCAATGAACAATTTACATTCAAGGTATTATAATGTCCTTTCTTTTTCATGACTTATGTTAATTAAAGATTAATCATATACCTCACCAAGGAATTGCTTATAGCCTAATTAATTGTTACTGTTAACATAATTAATTTTTTTAAGTAATACCTATTTCAGAGGTTGCCTTCTTGTAAAAATATACTTAAAAACAAGTAGGCGGCTATTTAGTCGAAAGCCCCGGAGAAGAAAGAGCAGGAGGAGAAATTGTAGATCCGAACCGGCGGGACAGGCAGAAGGACGTATTAAGACTCTGCTGGAAATAACACCAGAATCCCGCGAAGAGGTGAGGAAGCACGGGTGAGCGGTGGAGAATCGGGCAAGTTAAAGATTACGGGGGAACAAAGAGATTCTACCCAGAAAAGCACCCCTCGGAGCTGGAGAGTGTGGAGGCTTCGTTCCGGAGAGCGTAGATGACAACCCCCCCCCCAGCAACCAACGATGTCAGAATTAATTGGTGAGATAAGAGAGGACTTAAAAAATTTAACGGACAAATTGGAATTAAGATTTGATCAAGCGGAAGCTAAACTTGAAAAGGTGGACTTAAAATTAAAAGAAACAATTATGGATTTACAAAGCGAAACGGAGGATTTGAGGAATATGATCGGCCAAATGAAGGAGGAGTTTAAATTGAGCAAAACTGAGAGAGGAGGAGAACTGAGTTTCTTTAACATGGAGTGCGAGGTGGTTGATCCAAATGAAGAGATTTTGGGAACTAGCAAGGACGGGGAGCTGAGTGATGGAGAGTTGGTGAAATACATAGATGATAAAAATTATGGGAATGGAATAATCTTACAAGTGCTAGAAAAACAAGATAACATAAATAGGCTTCTGACCTGATTGACTTGATATCATATAGCATGATGAGCATTTCTTAAGAACAGCATTCATTACCCATTATCACTTTTTGGTTTGGAAATATCTTTGGGCTGTGTCCTCTTCAACAATGATTGGGATGCAGCACTTTAGAAGGTGCAGAAAAACAAGTATCATCTTCTCTTCAATTGACTCCTTAAAAGCAGCTGAATCTTTTCTTTTCTCCTTTTTTTTAAACCTGTATGACTTCCTCTCCATGACACAAAGTGTCATTTTGGGTATTAAAAAAAGATAGAATGGAGGTTTTATCTATTCTTTTTTACTGCATCTCTGTCTTGCCCTGAATCAGGGAGAGGCTGTCTGATGTAATAAGTGCATCTCTTAATTTCTGACACTTCTTACCTCAGTGACTTAATTTTTTTTCTAGTTCTGTTCATTAAAAGAATAAATTAAACCAGAATGTAGTAGTCTGCAAAGAGCATTGTTCCAGCTTCCAGCTTATTTCTAAGACTGGCTCTGGATCTCACTTAGAGTTCAGAGCAACCATTAGAAAATAAAATGATCCAACATCAAACTATTTTTTAAAAGAAATCTGAGCAGAATAAAAAGACAAACTAAGCCCAAAGAAGTTGCAGAGGTACCAGACTACCAGTTTTCTCTTAATAAAATAGAGAATTAAGTGTTTTGTGCACATAAATGCCCCACATGGAAACCAGGTTAAGAGAGTCCCTATGACATGTTCTTAAAAATCCAGGTGAATCTAGAAACTGTTCAAATGTTGACCACCCATGTCTGAAATTGACCTTTCCCCATTGGGGGGAAAACCTCATCACTCAAGTCTCTGTATCTCTTTCTTACACAAAGCTGCTCTGTAACTTTAGCCCAGATGATCCCATTCACCAGGGACGCCATCTTATTAGAATACTCAGTTCATCAATACTGCAGTTTTGACATGAAGCAGATAAGAAGACTTTTAAAAAGTGAGATAATGCTAAATTGTATGCATTTAGAGCCTTTTATCCTTTATTACATGTTGCAGGGGCTCTCCCCCCAATGTTTCATCTTTAAGATCTTTTTTGTGGGCGTAACAGTAAGGAGATAAACCCATCAGAGAAATTTCAATGCCGGTTTTAGAGCATATTAGTACTCCAAGCCTCATAGTTATTAACAATCTCTGTGCATGTGCATAAAGTTTTTTATTGAGTAAAAGTTTCTACTTACCAATTCTTTTCATTATCCACAAGTTTGCAAATACAGTACACAAGGGCAAAAATACCTAAACCATTTAATATTTAATTAATTAAATATTTAATGTGGTTAAAAAAAATCAGAAAAAAAACATTTAGAAATGTTTTACATTTTATATCATTGTATTTTTATTGTTGTAAGCCGCCTCGAGTTCCCCTTGTTCGGGGAAATGAGGCGGGGTATAAATCCAAATAAATAAATAAATAATAAAATCAATATCCTTTGATTTACTAAATTTAATCCATTGGATCAATTTCCCATTGGAACTCAAGTTTGGTAAAGTTCTGAAATACGTAAAAAACAGCTTTTTCCTGCTGTATATGAACTTAATATTTAGTTGAAGGTAAAGTAAAAGGTAAAGAGTAATGAGGGAGGAATTTCAACAGGAGGTAATAACAAATTGAGGGAAAAGTGCAACAATTGTGTATTTGGCAAGTATTCCTAATTTATTTTCCTAATTCCTATTTGGCAACTATTTGAGACTATAGACTGCCATGAAATAGTTACTCTGTGTTTAACAGTACAGCCAGCTCTGTTCAGAACTTTCATAAATCAGTACTACTACAATTAAGATAGCCAGTTTTTGGGGGGCAGGGGAAGGGGGCACCAGGAGCTTAATATAAACCACTGGTGCCCACTGTTTATTATTGTTGTTATTTTATTTATTTTACAGTATTTCTTTTCCTGGTGACCGAAACCATGCAAGAATCTAAACCTTTAGTTGCTATTTGAAATATTTCAAAGGGAATTTCCCAGAGGTCTGAATCAAGGCTAAGATTCAAAAAGCTTTAGATATGAACCCCTACTTCCCGGCAAACCCACCTGTATGCACAGGACATACATCAGGCAAGTCAAAAGTGTTAGGAAAGGAAGTGCTTTCTTCGAAATACAGCTCAGCCAAATACCAAGATAACATAAACAGAGAATTTAGATGGTCTTTGTTTAATTTGCCTGATATATTGTAAATCATTTAATCCTGAAAGATTTTGCTATATTATAAACCTTTCCGTACAGAGATTAGATTATGTCACTTATTTTCTTTCAGAAATCCATCTTGTTCCTTGTGCTCCTACTGCTGTCCTAAAAGCTTCCAACAAATATATTCCAGAGACTTAAATCCTTGTGGGTGGTGAATAATTCCTTTTGTTGTAAATGATGTGTGCATCCGCTTTCTTCTCTCAGTTTATTAGGCAGCATGTTTTTAAAGCTACATTCAGAGCTACAGTACAATTATTTTACACATACTCAAATCAATCCCATCTTAAACGATCCCTCATGTAAGAGATTGCAGTTTGGGCTCATGCCTGGATCTCCTACCTTGAAACCTTTCTTTAAAAACAGAGAAATTAGATTAGCTTGTTCAAGACAAATAATCCATTTTCAAATATTTTCTGCTTCCCTGCATCCAAAATCAAGAGCCACGGTGTCCCTGTTCAAATGTTCACGTGTGAGCACAACTGATTTAAAAACAGGGCAATTCAGAATTCTTTTAGTCCTTTAAGCATTATTTCTGCTGTTGCTCATACAACCAGGAGCAAAGAGGGAGGGAGGCTTACAATGGAAATGTAGGCAACATTGTGAACTGTAATCCAAATGTTTCTCCCATAATACATGGGAGCATTTTGTTTCCTATGCAGGGGTCTTCAAACTTGGCTCTTTTAAGATGTGTAGACTTCAACTCCCAGAATTCCTCCCGTAGTCATGTCAGTTCAGGAATTCTGGGAGTCACAAGTCTTAAAAGAGCCAAGTTTGAACACCCCTATGCTATCTCAGTTAAGGAAAAGGGACAGTCTTTTTTCCAACAGTTGATTTGTTTTGTTCCCACTTTATTAAGATTTCTGTTTGCTGACAGGCACGTAGTAAAGCCGCCTCTATGTGATTTCCTAGAGTAAGAATGCAGGGAAATGCTACTATTCTGTGGCTTCCAGAATCCATTCCAATTTATTTGTTTACTTTATTTTAATTTATATACCACCCATCTCTCTCATCTGTTACAAATGTGTTCTGTCTATGTGTTTCTGCTCTTCATGTTGCATCTGTGTTTAGGTGCATATGTTTGCTGGAGGATGTGGTGGGCTGCAAACACCCACTTTGGCTCATATGGTGAGGAGATAGGGAGTAAAATGAAACAGTCAACAGCTCCCCCAAAAGCAACCCAAGAAACAAAAACAATGATCCAATCAACAATGGCAGGACAAGCTGCTATACATAAACAGGAAGCAAACTCCACTCCCTACTGTACTAATGATGTCACTTGGCCTGCTAATGAAATATCTGCAGGAAGAGAAACTGGAGAACATCAAGAACCCTACATATGCAACTGTTCTTGAACATCTGTCACTGTTTAAAGGAAAGAATGCTACAACACAAAAAAAAATTGATTTCTTTATACCTTCCAAATGGTTACTGTCCTTTGGTTATGTTAAAGGAGCTAGTTCTGTATATTCTGCATTCATGGCATTTGAGATATACAGTATCATCAAAGCGAGGCATAAAATGACGAATCTTGTCCAACTGATGGAAACTAAAAGTTCTAAACTGACTCCTTGCACAAAGCCCACCAGCTCTATTACCTGGACAAATAGTCTTTAAAATTAACATATTGAAAGGGATTTATATCATTAAAAATTAAAATCAACAGATTCACACCTGCATTAAGAATTCTTTCCTCTGTGAAAAAAAGAATGTCCTTGTTTTATGGCTATCCGGGCAAGAAAAAATATGAAATGATATTGCTGGGGAGAGTCATTTTGGTTTCCTTTTATTTAATAAATAGTTTGATAAGAAGAACAGAACTGGGACCAATTCATTCTTAAAAGTCTTTCTGAGGACTGTGATCTATACTAACGCAGAGCAAATGCTATTTATACCACAATGTAATATAGCATCCTTCATTATTGCATCCTTCAAACATGCATGTTTGATTCAAACAAAATCAGGAACTGAATTCAAATTTCTTTTCATTTAAACAGTATTTTTTAAATATTAAAAATGTGAACAGACAGGAAGCCAGGGACAGGGTAGCATCCTATTCACTTCTGATCTAGTACTGAGGCCCGTGAAATAAAAGATGCCTGCCATGAAGCATTACATTATAGCAGTGGACATTAAAATACATGCTTGCTTTTCCCCCCAAGAATGTGTAGAGGATCGTATTTAAACTTTAAATATGGATGACATTCACCCAAGGGACAGATTGCTTTTTTCCTTTATCAGTGAAACAAGTCAGCCCCAAAGGGAGCATTTCAGCACTTCTTTAATTTGTTCCATACTTCTGTGATGCCATTCTGCTGATTTTGTCAGCAGTCGGATCATTTTTCCTCCCAACTGAGCTGCCATACACCATAAATCACTACTGTTCTGATTTTATACTTAGGGTTGTTCCCTTTCCCACGACAACAATTCCTGTTTCCTGGGTCTCACCCCATGATTGGAAACAGCATTTCACAAGCTTTCAAGTCCTGGTCTTTCACACAGAAGGGTGGAATTGGGATGGCTTTTCATGCAATCACACCTTGATGGTTTTTAGAACATAGAACACAGAACAGTTGGAAGGATCCTTGCAGGTTTTGAACAAGGGGTTGGTATAGTCCAGGGCTGTCAAACTCCTGACCTGCGGGCCGGATGCGTCACACACTGGCCACACCTGGTTTAGTGAACGGAAAAAAGTCCCAATACATCATGTGATGATATCATGACACCGTGAGTTTGACACCCCTGGTCTAGTCCAACCTGCTGCTCAGGCAGGAAACCCTACACCACTCCAGACAAATGGAGCACCCACAACTTCCAGAGGTAAGCTACCGAATACCTCCCAGCGCCCAGTAAGATCCCACAGAGTTGGCCTACTTAGGGTCCCATCAGCCAGACAATATCGGCTGGCGGGCCCCCGTGCTAAGGCCTTCTCTGTGGTGGCACCGACCCTCTGGAACGAACTACCCGCTGAGATTAGGATCACCCCTACTTTATTGGCCTTCCGCAAAGCCATTAAGACCTGGCTATGGCAGAGGGCCTGGAATTAACAACTACCCTCTGGATGACTGTTGAATGGCTGGTTTATTGTTGTTTTTAATTATGAAATTTGTATTTTTATTGTTGTAAGCCGCCTAGAGTTCCCCCTAACAGGGGAAATGAGGCGGGGTATAAATTCAATTAAATAAATAAATAAATAAATTATTGCTTGTTATTGCTCTCTGTCTACACCTTTCTGACGAAATTATAGGAATTATGGAAATCTGACCTGTAGCTCCCATTATGGATTTATGATTGAGGGATAATAAGTTCTCCTTGAATTTGTTCCTACAAACTGATTTGAAGGGAGGAGAGAAATAAAGAGAGAGAGTATAAAATTCTGTTACTCGTTTAAAATCAGGGTTACTTTTTCTGACACAATCCTCTTTTTCTCCAACCTTTTTCATTCTTACTGTTCTTCAGTCCTCAATTTCTTTTCTCTGGTATGTAAGATGGTCCTTGTTGGACCTCTCTGTATTTTATCTGTGTGCCTTCCTCTTCTTTTTACTTTCCTCACAAAATAATATTTATTTATCTTAGTTATTTATTTTATTAGATTTATACCCCGCCTCACTTCGCCGGTCAAGGGGAACTAATAAATAAAACCTAAGTCCTGTATTCCTTTATGTGAGCAGCAAAAAAATTATATCCCACATCAACTGTACCAATTTTGGAACACACACACACACAAAAAACAAATAGTTGCAAAAAACGGCCATCTTTATGCAATAAATATTTTGGTGAAAGAGTCCGGTGGCATCTTTTCAGAGTAACCATTTTATTTAAGGCGTCCGCTTTCATTAGCTGCAGGTCTCATCCCTGGAAGGTATGTCTCTATAAAGACTGTTTTTATATCACAGCATATTATAATCCCAACGGTGGCAGCACTCACTGGAGATAAGTGGAAGGAACTGATTTAAGAACAGAACATTCTGGAAAAACGTTGCAAGTTCTTTTTCCCAACTGGACCAGGATGTTCTGAGAGGGTTTTTTAATTTTTTTTTCCTATCAAATGGCTGCTTTTATTCTGACGCAAGGGGGAAAACCTGGAGAGTTATTGTAATAGATTGCATCAATCCAAGGTCTGCTGCGTTTAAATGAAATGTAATCTTTTATCCTAGATCTACCTATTTGTGGGAGTTGTTGTGTCTCCAGGATGTCACCCAAGACCTAGCAGGTCCCTGGACTTAAAATAAGGTCACACTCCAAGTACTGCAAAGTTGTCTGAACTAGGACCAAGAATACCTCTTATTTGGCTGTGATAATATAGTAGCTGGAGAATTTATGCATTTTATCTGTTTGTAACCCGCCTTTATTATTTTTACAAATAACTCAAGGTAGTGAACTATTCCACACACCTTCCTCCTCCTATTTTCCCTACAACAAAAACCCTGGGAAGTGGGTTGAGAGAGAGAGGGGCTGCCCCAAGATCATCCAGCCAGCTTTCATGCCTAAGGTGGGACTACAACTCATCGTCTCCTGGTAATTGGCTCCAAAGCCACGCATAGGTGGGACTAGAACTCACCATCTCCTGGTGATGCTCACACAGACACATTCTGTATCAGGTGAAGCTTCTGGTGCTTGGCCCAAAGTCACCCATCTGGCTATCATGTCTAAGGTGGGACTAGAACTCACTGTTTGGGATTTATCCAAACAATATTACCTGCGAATGTCTGGCTGATTAAGTCTCCGTCTCTCCTGGCTGTTCAGATGAATCACCGACGGAGCTTCACGCTCCAGTGACTGTCTGGGGCGAAGTCGAAGGAAAGGAGAAAAGGAAAAGCTGCAGAGCAGACCCTCCTCCTCCTCCTCAGTTTTCTCGAAGAAGGGTAGTCCTCCTCTTACGACCACAATCGAGCCCCAAAGTATCCGTTGCTAAGCGAGGCAGTGGTTGAGTGAGCTTTGCCCCATTTTGTGACCTTCCTGCCCACCTTTGCTAAGGGAGTCGCTGCAGCTGTTAAGTTAGTAGCGTGGTTGTTAAGTGAGTCTGCCTTCCCCACTGACTTTGCTCGTCAGAAGGTTGCAAGAGGGGAATCACGTGACCTTGGGACACTGCAACCGTCATAAACACCAGCCAGTTGCCAAGCCTCTGAATTTTGATCAGGTGACCAAAGGGATGCTGCACCGGTCGTAAATGTGAAAAAGGTCACTTTTTTCAATGTTGTTGTAACTTTGAAAAGTTATTAAGCAAATGGTTATAAGTAGAGGAGGACCTGAGATCCTATCAGCTGTGGGCGTTTGGAGGCTTACAACTGCAAAATGAAACCAGCTATGATATTTTCATAATATAGAATAGAATAGAATAGAATAGAATAATAGAATAGAATAGAATAGAATAGAATAGAATAGAATAGAATAGAATAGAATAGAATAAGAATAGAACAAGAATAGAATAGAATAGAATAGAATAGAATAGAATAGAATAGAAATCAAAATAATAGGAATAGAAATAATTGGAACAGAATAGAATAGAACAAGAACAATAGAACAGAATAGAAATAGAATTAATAGGAATAGAATAGAATAGAACCAGAACAGAACAAGAATAGAATAGAACAGAATAGAATAGAACAAGAACAATAGAATAGAATAGAAATCGAAATAATAGGAATAGAATAGAAGAAGAACAGAACAGAATAGAATAGAAAGAATTAATAGGAGTAGAATAGCGAATAGAATAGAATAGAATAGAATAGAAGAAGAACAGAACAGAACAGAATAGAAAGAATTAATAGGAATAGAATAGAATAGAGAATAGAATAGAATAGAACAAGAACAATAGAATAGAAATCGAAATAATAGGAATAGAATAGAACAAGAACAGAACAGAATAGAATAGAATAGAAATAGAATTAATAGGAATAGAATAGAATAGAACCAGAACAGAACAGAATAGAAATTGAAATAATAGGAATAGAAATAATTGGAACTAAACAGAACAGACTAGAATAGAATAGAACAAGAAAAAGAACAATAGAATAGAAATCAAAATAATAGGAATAGAATAGAACAAGAGCAGAACAAAATAGAATAGAATAGAATAGAAATAGAATTAATAGGAATAGAATAGAATGGAATGGAATGGAACGGAATAGAATAGAAATCAAAATAATAGGAATAGAAATAATTGGAACAGAACAGAATAGAATAGAATAGAAGAAGAAAAAGAACAATAGAATAGAATAGAAATAGAAATAATAGGAATAGAATAGAACAAGAACAGAACAGAACAGAATAGAAATAGAATTAATAGGAATAGAATAAAATAGAACAAGAACAGAACAGAACAAGAACAGAATAGAACAGAATAGAATAGAATAGAAATCAAAATAATAGTAATAGAAATAATTGGAACAGAACAGAATAGAATAGAAATCAAAATAATAGGAATAGAAATAATTGGAATAGAACAGAATAGAATAGAAATAGAATTAATAGGAACAGAATAGAATAGAAAATAGAATAGAATAAAATAGAATAGAACAAGAACAGAACAGTACAAGAACAAGAACAAAACCAAGAATGGAACAGAACAGAATAGAATTCTTGGCCAAGGGTGATTGGACAGACAAGGAATTTGTCTTCGGTGCCTATGCTCTCAGTGTACATAAAGAGAGAAAATAAAATACATTCAACAAGAATCATAAGATGCAACATTCCTGAATGCCATCCCTCTGCTGAAAAACTAATTTCCGCAACACTATCAAAGTATTACTAAGTCTCTATTACTATTATTATTCTCATCCTAGTACCTATCTCTTCTCACTTATCTTTACAATTTTATATGGCTTTTATTTCCTAGTATTTGATTACTATTTGATTATTAGTATTTGAGTATTAGATTTGATTTCTTATTAGTATTGCTTATTAGTAACCTAACCTATGACTGTCACTAAGTGTTGTGTCTTATGATTCTTAATGATTCTTGATGAATATATTTTATTTTTATTTTTCTTATTATGTACACTGAAAGCATATGCACCAAAGACAAGTTCCTTGTGTATTCCTTGTTGCCGCCTCGAGTTCCCCTTCGGGGTGAAGAGAGGCGGGGTATAAATCCAATAAAATTGAAAAAAAAAATTATTCAATCACACTTAGCCAATAAAAGAATTCTATTCAGTTCTATTCTTAGTGATGGTCATTGGTTGCTAATAAGCAATCAAATCATACTAGGAAACTAAACAATATAAATTGTAAAGATACAAGCAACATGGTCATAGTCATAGGTGGGAGGAGAGAGATACTAGGAAGGATGAGAGAGTAATAGTGATACAGTCATAGTAAATAATGAGTGTTGTGGGAATTAGTTGTTTAGCAGAGGGATGGCATTCGGGAAAAAACTGTCCTTGTGTCGAGTTGTTCTGGTGCGTAGTGCCCTATAGTGTTGTTTTGAGGGTAGAAGTTGGAACAATTTGTGTCCAGGATGTGAGGGGTCGGTGTATATCTTCACATCCCTCTTTTTGACACATGCAGCATACAGTTCCTCATGGAAGGCCTTCTCGTTATCTGCTGAGCCTTGCTCAAAGGCTTGCCAAAAGCCATTGTTGGGGAGGCTTGAATCCCGACTTGCCTTACAGAACCGATTCTGTTGTCCAAAATCTGTGCATTTCTAAGATTATCCGAAGCGCCCTCGCTCTATTCAGAACAACTTCGGCACACCTCTCTCTCTTTCTTTCCTCTGCATCTTTAGCAAATAGATGTGGGGTCGAGGTCTTAACAAGGACCACTCTCTTTGGTCCTTTTGCTTCTGGTGTGGAGGTGTTGCTTTTGGACAAAATGAGCAAAATGAGGAAAAATTAATATTTGCTTGAAACAAGTAACTAGTGGAGCCCCCCCCCCCCATTTCTGATTAACTCTGGCTGTAATGCAGATTAATACTTGGTCAGTTGTGCTGCCCATTTTGAACTAAAATCTCAGAGAAAGCTACTGTAGTCAGTAACGTTTAGGACTGAATTTTCTTTTTAAGGCTCCTGAACTTTGTTAAATTTAGCTGAACAAAAATGACAACTAAAATTTCCGTTAAAATGAGAGGGTTGTGAACGATAGGTGTTACTATATATGATAAATGTAGTAAGAACAGTCTGCCAGCTAATGTAGTATAAGTTGGAGCTAGGGGTTCAGGTGGGTGTGTTGCTGACGTACCTGCCTCCTAGCTGCGTCATAACGGCCCTGCCTGAGCTGCTCAAGGGCGTAGCGGGGCTGGCGGTTGAGTTTCCCCAGGCTGATGGTGCTTGGGGAACTCAACTTGCCATCCCTTAGCGGATCCTTGGGAGCGGCCCAGGAGTTCATGGCTTCCATGACAACCATGGTCCTGACCCAGGTAATACAGGGTCCGACTCACAGAGATGGGCACACATTCGACCTGGTTTTTATTTCTGAGCAATGGCGCCATGATCTGAAGATAGGGGATATAGTTGTTGAACCCTTGTCATGG